>CM040924.1:7872500-8140000 GCA_023029165.1 Gobiocypris rarus | reverse complement strand
TCTATCTATCTATCTATCTATCTATCTATCTATCTATCTATCTATCTATCATTCTATCTATCGTTTCTATATATCGTGATATCTATCGTTCTATCTATATCTATCTATCTATCTATCTATCTATCTATCTATCTATCTATCTATCTATCTATCTATCTATCTATCTATCTATCTATCTATCTATCTATCTATCTATCTATCTATCTATCTATCTATCGTTCTATCTATCTATCTATCTATCTATCTATCTATCTATCTATCTATCTATCTATCTATCTATCTATCTATCGCTCTATCGCTCTATCATTCTATCTATCGCTTCTATCATTCTATCTATCGTTCTATATATCGTGATATCTATCGTTCTATCTATATCTATCTATCTATCGTTCTATCTATCTATCGTTCTATCTATCTATCGTTCTATCGTTCTACCTATATCTATCTATCTATCTATCTATCTATCTATCTATCTATCTATCTATCTATCTATCTATCTATCTATCTATCTATCTATCTATCTATCTATCTATCTATCTATCGTTCTATCATTCTATCATTCTATCTATCTATCTATCTATCTATCTATCTATCTATCTATCTATCTATCTATCTATCTATCTATCTATCTATCTATCTATCTATCTATCGTTCTATATATCGTGCTATCTATCGTTCTATCTATCGTTCTATCGTTCTATCTATCTATCTATCTATCTATCTATCTATCTATCTATCTATCTATCTATCTATCTATCTATCGTTCTATCTATCGTTCTATCTATCGTTCTATCTATATCTATATCTATCTATCGTTCTATCTATCGTTCTATCTATCGTTTCTATCTATCTATCGTTTCTATCGTTCTATCTATCGTTCTATCTATCGTTCTATCTATCGCTCTATCTATCGTTCTATCTATATCTATATCTATCTATCGCTTCTATCTATCGCTTCTATCTATCGTTCTATCTATCGTTCTATCTATCTATCTATCTATCTATCTATCTATCTATCTATCTATCTATCGTTCTATCTATCTATCGTTCTATCTGTCTATCGTTCTATCTATATCTATCTATCTATCGTTCTATCGTTCTATCTATCGTTCTATCGTTCTATCTATATCTATCTATCTATCTATCTATCTATCTATCTATCTATCTATCTATTTATCTATCTATCTATCTATCTATCGTTCTAACGTTCTATCTATCGTTCTATATATCGTGCTATCTATCGTTCTATCTATATCTATCTATCTATCTTTCTATCTATCGTTCTGTCTATCTATCATTCTATCTATCACTCTATCTATCATCTATTGTTCTATCTATCGTTCTATCTATATCTATCTATCATTCTATATATCGTTCTATCTATCGTTCTATCTATCTATCGCTCTATCTATCTATCGTTTTATCTATCTATCTATCTATCTATCTATCTATCTATCTATCTATCTATCTATCTATCTATCTATCTATCTATCTATCTATCTATCTATCTATCTATCTGTCTGTCTGTCTGTCTGTCTGTCTGTCTGTCTGTCTGTCTGTCTGTCTGTCTGTCTATCTATCTATCTATCTATCGTTCTATCGTTCTTTCTGTTTGTATATATATTGTTCTATCTATCATTCTATCTGTCTTTCTGTTTGTCTATATATCGTTCTATCTATCATTTTTTCTGTTTGTCTGTTATTCTTTTCATCCATCCATCCATCCATCCATCCATCCATCCATCCATCCATCCATCCATCCATCCATCCATCCATCCATCCATCCATCCATCCATCCATCCATCCATCCATCCATCCATCCATCCATCGTTCTGTTTGTTTATATGTCGTTATATCTATCATTTTTTCTGTTTGTCTGTTATTCTTTCTATCTATCTATCTATCTATCTATCTATCTATCTATCTATCTATCTATCTATCTATCTATCTATCTATCTATCTATCTATCTATCTATCTATCTATCTATCTATCTATCTATCTATCTATCTATCTATTGTTCTTTCTGTTTGTCTATATATCGTTCTATAATTCTTTTTTTTCTGTTTGCCTGTCATTCTTTCTATCTATCCATCCATCTGCCTATATATCGTTCTATCTATCATTTTTTGTTTGTATGTCATTCTTTCCATCCATCCGTCTGTCTGTCTCTATCTATCTATCTATCTATCTATCTATCTATCTATCCATTCATCCATCCATTGTTTTTTCATTGCATCCATCCGTCCACCCAACTATCGTTCTGTCTATTGTTCTATCTATCATCCATCTTTCTATTGTTTGTTCATTCCATCCATCCATCCATGCACTCAACTGAAAATGAAGTATACCCGGTCCTTACATTTCCATTGGCAATGTATAATTTAGAGAAAGCTAAGCACTAAGGGCTGGTTTCTTAGACAGGGCTTGGATTAAACCAGGATTAGGACATTTAAGTAGATTTTATAAACATGCCGTAGAAAAAAAAATTACTTGAGACATTTTGAGATATGCCAGTGCGAGATGTCTTCAGTTAAAACAGCTCAAACATGCATTTTAGTCTGGGACTAGGCTCAAGCCTTGTCTGTGAAACCGGGGGTAGATGTGCCAAGAGAATATTTTACCACAGCAGTTTTTTTTTTCTCAGAACCCTATGAACAAGTGCAAATCGAGGCTCATGTCGCATGTAAACTGCGCTGTCTCGTCGCTGGCATTTTGTTTGGGGTTATCCTGATAAGAGCCGCCTGAAACGGAGAGACGTGATACACGACAAGACGATTCCCTCAATCTGTCCTGTCATCTAATCAATACTGACGGAGATAGAAACACAGTCACTGTTCAATCACTGCTTCTTCAAGTCAGCCAAGACGCAGTGAATACAGCCGGCAAATCAATTCAGGAAATGTCAAAGGTGAAATCCGCAACTTTTAGAAAAAGACTGCACCGCTTCCGTAACCTTGGCGTAACTGCCGTATCTATAGAATGAATGGACAAAGAGTCACATTTATCACCTCCTCCATGAGAGGAAGTCATAGACCAATGCATTCTCTTTAAAAAAAAGAAAAAAAAAGAGACCCAAAAGGGCACAAAACAATAAAAAGAAAGGGGGGAAAAAACCCTGTAAACAATCATGTTTTGTACTGTACGTGCATCTTTTGTGTTCCTTTAGTTTAATTTGAATAAATTACGTACCAAAAAATGGTGCAGGAGTCAAGTGCGAGTAGTTTACTACTTAGTTTGTATGAAAAAGCAAAACACAATAGAACAATAGCTAGACAGAACTGACATGTAGAACAACAGTCACAGTCCAGTGATTTGTGTTTATTTAACAAGCAAATTAGCTGAGGTGGTGCCGATCGGGGGCTTCATCGCGTGTAAAAAAAAGGAAAAGTCCAATCGCCCGGGCTCATTAGCTTCAGCTACATGTTTACATTTATAAATACACCCGTTTAATTGGGAGATCAAAGCGCCTCTCACTACCTTTTGCATGGCTGAAAGGGCAAATAAGTTGTGCCTCACAGATCTCTTTAGTCTACTAATTTGATCAAACTCATCATGTCTTTGGGCGCTTTACTCCCTATAAAGCATGACACCGGGGTGGATGAGTGTTGCTTCTTGTTTTTTCATATTTCCGTCGGTGACAGCTGATGATCAATGAGCCGACCGCTCTGGTTTCTGGTCTATTTGAAGTGCAGCCTACTAAATCTTTATGTCAGCGATTTTAACTGCTTCATATACTTTTATTAAGCATGCAGGATGTGTTTGTTGGGTTGTGTGCTGATAATGTTGAGTTGTTTCATCCAGTACTCAAAGTAGACTTGAAAGTAGATGATGAGCCTCTAAAAGCATCTGTCAGAGATGTAGCCCCCTCGATTTAGGATTTGTTTTTGCTACTTTTAATATGACAATAAAGATTTAAATTGTTGTATTAAGTACTACATGCTCAATGTGCCAGATAGGCAATTTATTTCAATCGTATTTGACTTTTTTGCTTTAAAGCGTGTGTCTTTAGCTCTGTTCTCTGTTGACTTTGGATAGTTTACTTAAAGTCCCTGTAAAGGCAAATCTGAGATTTGTTTCTAAACACATTATAAATGTTAGAAATGTATTGTTGAAACACATTACAAAGACTGTGAACTGTGTAGTACTGAATTCAGAAGTTAGACCGTTAAACAATTTTTCACCATTGCTGTGTTCTGGATTTTTTGGGCGGGGCTAAAACGGTGGCTCGATGACGCACTGGAGCCACTGAGCACATGGCCCCTCCCCCATAACTAGAGTACATTCGCAATTTCGCATCAGTTCACCCACGAGTTACTGTCAGTACCGTTAGTTACTAGAGCCTACAACTTACAAAACAAAAAAGACAATATCAAGAAGAGGTGGATTAATTTTGTGAACAGCTACCTAGTCGGGCTGAACCGACTATCTCCCGCCCTGACCTTCATCCTCCCGTCGCGCCGACATCTGGTGCCGTCGTGATTCGTGAGCTGTACATGAGTGTTGTTGTCTTGTGTGTTTACTGCAGCTTTCCCGCGAGTGGGCATGGTTTCGGTGCTGACAGCGGACACGCCCCCAGCGTTTGAGAGCAGAGAATGCTGCTTATTTATTCAAGATTTTGATAAGCTATTTTATGTACTTAGCGGATTTTTTTATGATTCAAATTTGTCTGGGTGGTTTATAACACATGTATCTGTGGTGTGAGAAACTCAGAACACATGTTTAATTTTGACTTTACGGGGACTTTAAGGACTTAATACATGTTTTTCATAAGCATTTTTATATTGTTGCACCAAGCATTTTATTGAAAAGATGTACAATGAACGACCTTGAACATAAAAGTTTATACAGGAGGTATTGAACTAGGAAAATTCTTTGTTATATGGTTGCTTTAACCACATATTTGTTTCCGATGTTTAAGGACAGTTTTTTTGTTCTTAAATGAAATAAATAAATTATAACAATAAAATAAATAATATTATTTTTCATTTAAATAATATTCAGTGTTTCAGTTTTATTATACAATTAATTTAATATTTGTTTTAATTATCAAAATTACTAAATCTCATTGTATTATATTATATATTATGCTATATTATTTTATTATATTAATTATAGTTTAGTGCTATCAAATCGATTAATTGCGATTAATCGCATCCAAAATAAAAGTTTGTGTTTTCATAATGTATTAACAACATTCATGTGTATATTTAAGAAATAGTTGCATGTATATACTGTATATATAATGTGTTAAATATAACCAATTTTTCTTAAATATATTCATGCATGTGTGTATATATATATATAATAATTATACACAGTACACACACATAGATTATGTAAACAAACTTTTATTTTAGATGCAATTAATCGTGATTAATCGATTTGACACCACTTTACAATATATTATACTATACTACAGGGCTGTTAAACACTTGGATCTGATTGGTTGACGAACATTTTTAAGGTGTGCAGTTTTTTTGGGGACAAAGCTAAAGTAGTTCCAGGCAGATCTTTAGGACCGCATTACAGTTCCATGTCACTTCGCTCAATGATTTCAGATTTCAAAGGTCCTTACAGACTTCAACAGCAGAAGAACCAAACCCCACAATGACACCAAACAAGCAAATCAATATAGTAAACAAAAGGGTAAAAATTTAAAATTATTTCCATGTTTTTGCCACAAAATGACGTTTTATTATGTATGGAAAGCAAATACTCTCTTTCTCCCTCTCAAACACATACACTATGGGGACATAGCAGACATGAAGCAGATAAGCATACAGTTTCGCTATTAGTAGAGACACTGATGCTGGACACTTTTGAGAGACGCATATACTCCGCATTAGATAACTGCATTAATATCTGCATTAGTCTCCTATCAGTTGCTGAATCCTCTATTACTAGCTTTAAAATTATGTTTTGGAATTAGCCAGGGAGGCTTGAGATTACATAAGAAATACACGCAAAACCCTGAAAAATGCCTTAGGGCTGTCAAATGATTAATCATGATTAACCACAATTAATCATGATTAATCGCATCCTAAATAAAAGTTTGTGTTTACATAATATATGTGTGTGTGGTGTGTATAATTATTATGTATATTTGAATACACATACACAATACACAAGTATTTGAATGCATATACTGTATATATATATATATATATATTATATATAAATATACTTTTTTCTTTAAATATATACATGCATGTGTGTGTATTCAAATTTACATAATAATTATACAAAGTACACACATATATTATGTAAACACAAACTTTTATTTCGGATGTGATTAATCGCGATTAATCATTTGACAGCACTACGTAAAATAAATCATCTGAACAATATTTTGAGGTGTGATAATCGCAGTACAATCAGAATAATTGACTCTGGGCCGTTGAATTATTGAAAAAGGTGGTAAAAAATATTATTGAGGTGGTAAAGCTGTTACACATTATTTTTCAAATAATGCAACATCTCCTCTCCTATTATATTATATTTTATTATATTATTTTATATTAAATGATATTATATTATAATACAATTTTATTTAATATTAATGTAATATTCAGTAATACATTTTTTTATTGTATTAATTAATTAAAAAAAATCTCAAGGGTTCCGAAAGTTGATAATGTTGGTCATACAATCTGTTATAATCCTAATGCTATAGACATTTAAGATAATGAATCAAAGCCAATGCCGAGACCCTCAATCCAATAACAATTATGTCCAAGTGAATGTTTATCCCTATCGCTGAGGGTGACAAATATATTGCGTGGTCTAATTTCAGACTTGTTTGTTGGCCTGCGTTCATTCAGCGTTCAAGGAGGGAACCCACGGGCCAGTGCTTGTGACTTCCCTTTTGCACCTAGAAAAGTAATTGGTGAATAGAACTAATGACCAAGCTGACAGACAATATCCCTGTTCATTTATCAAACACGGTTAATATCCTCCGTTCAGACTTTAATTTATTAAGTCTCTTTCAGGCAAACTGATCTTGCGCACTTCTGTGGATTGCAATCATGTTCAGCAGCGGCCTACGAAACATTTCTCGGATAGTAGCTTTTGGTTTGCCATTTTAAAGTTAGCATTTTTTCCTGTATATGTCTGTGTATGTCTGTTTATTTCTTTGAAATATATGTGTCCAAAAGCATGCGCTATGAAGTCAGTGGTTTATTGACTGCATGAGATTCAAATCAATTTTTACAAAGCCAACATTCATTTTCCATGATTCAGTGAATGTCATGCTTGCCTCTATTCCAGAATTGTTCCTCTGTCTTATTTTAAGCAGCATGAGGCCTTGAAACTTAAAGAGCTTTTTTTTTTTTTTTTTACCGAAGCTGAATTCTATTCACGCGAGTTAGTGGAATGAAAGGGAGTTTTGTCGTATTGTCCCTCCGAGTCCTTTCACTAAAGGGAAGAAAGTTGTCACATGGTTTATCAAGGTTCTGCAAGTACAGATGTGTCTCTGGGACGTTGTCATGGACTCAAGGTTGCTTAGTTTTTGAGTGACAGCCATAGAGAGAAGATTACAGCAGTCGCAGAGGTCTTTGTCCGAAAATCTCACCAGACATCAATGCATGTACATTCAACACATACGTAAACGCTGACTGAACATGTATGTACGCATGTTCAATAAAGGCTGAGGTAGCTAAATGCACTCCTTTGAGTTGATGTTTTTGTGCTTTTGTCTCTGTGAGAATCTAATATCCTATACTTTTGTACAATGAAAGGGCGACCAGTTGACATTTAAAGGGATTGTTCGGGTTCAAATGAAATGTACTCACCGTCATGTCACTTGAAAATTGTATGATGTTGCTGTCCATAGCACACAAGTAGCTTCTAAGCACAACATTTCCAGGCTGCTCTTTTACATACAATGAAAGTGGATGGGGACTATAGCTGTTATGCCCCCCAAAAGACAAAAAAGTCCCATAAAAGTAGTCCATATGACTTTTTCAAGATTTCTCATAGCTTTGTGTGTGGAAAATGAAAGCGTTTGCACTAGTCTGGGGTCAAAATGAGAAGGAAAAAAACCATGAAAGTAGTCTCTTATGCTTATAGAGGCTGCATTTATTTGATCCAAAATACAGTAACAATTGTAATATTGTGTTTTCTATTCAATTTATTAAATTTTAAAATTTAATTTATTCCTGTAATGGCAAAGCTGTTTTTTCAGCATAATTACTTCAGAAATCCTTCTAGTATGCTGATTTGGTGCTCAGGAAAGACTTTTTATTATTATTTGTTTGAAACAGTTTTGCTGCTTAATATTTGTTGTGGTAACCATGTCAAAAAAAGAATAGATATTTCAAATGAACAGCATTTATTTGAAATAGAAATCTTTTTTAACATTACAAATGTCTTGACTGTCACTTTTGATCAATGTTATGCGTCTTTGCTAAATAAAATTTCAACAATACATTTCTAACATTTCTAATGTGTTTAGAAACAAATCTCAGAATTGCCTTTACAGGGACTTTAACATATACAGTAGAAGGCAAGATTTTCAATGAAAATTGACTTAAATTTCAGCCAAATTTTTGTGTGTGCATGTGTGTGTTCCACATAAAAAATAACATCATAATGTTCTGACAATATGAGGGAAGTAGATTATTTTTACTGTGGGTTAACTATCCTTTTAACTCTTTCCTGCCATTGACGGAATTTTCTGGTTTTCACTGTTATACGGTAGGGGGCGCTATTACGCATCTTCTGAAAGTGTAGATAATCTCCGGATCAAAACACCGCCAAAAAGAAGCAGAAACAAGTGATAAAAGCATTGCTTATGCACATTTTGGTCTTATTCAAAATGTTGCTTTTTTTATGAAACATGCCCACATATATGTTTTGATAAAAAAAAAGATTGCATGAAGCTAGAATAAAACTAGATTTGTTTTTTAGTTTTTTAAAGCAGAAGCTCTGTTCTTTCTTTTTGTATATATATATGTATATATATATATATATATATATATATATATATATATATATATATATATATATATATATATATATATATATATATATATATATATATATATTGCATATTCAGATACTCATACAAAAAAAATATTCTGGGGGCCATGAAAGGTTAGTGAAAATTATCAAAAATGCTCTACACGAATACAGTAAAAATAAAAAACACTGGCGGGAAAGGGGTTAAGAGGGTCTAACAACCCGTGTTCTTCCCATTTACAGCTACAACACATTTTGAGAGGATAGTTCATCCAAAAATACAAATTCTGTTATAATTTACCCATCCTCATGTCGTTCCAAACCTGCATTTCATTCTTTCTTTTGTCAAACACAAACAAACATATTTTGAAAAATGTTTTTTTCTTCATACAATGAATTTCACTGTTGTATGGACCCCATTGTCTTTCAAAATATATTCTTTTGTGTTCCACAGAAGAAAGAAAGTCATACAGGTTTGGAATGACATGAACAAGACGGCTTACACACCAGAACTGCAGCTTCACTTATTTTCTCTCTTTCTCTTATACTTTTCTCTCTTTTTTTCTGGTGTAGTGGCCTGGGTACACAGGAGAAGTAGTTTGATTTTTCTGTCATGGCTGTTTATAATGATTAATGCCCCGACTTGGGGCCACTCAGTGTAATTATGGCTCTTCAAGATTTTATTATTTTATTTGTCTGCTTTCCATCCTGTAGTGACTCCAAGGACCCCACAGAAATCAGATACAGAAACAGAGCAAATGTCATCCACAAAAGCATGCACCTTTTCAGTTTTAATAGATATTTTCTTTTGGGTAGCAACGGGAGGGCTTATGAGAATTGTTTTACTTCCCCTGTAGAATCACTTTTTTAAATTCCTTAGAGTGAATTGCAATTACTCGTTGTGTTTTATATCACCTATACATCATATAAGTAATATACACCGATCAGGCATAACATTATAACAGATTCACGTTCACCTGTTCATCACGGCACCTGTTAGTGGGTGGGATATATAAGGCAGCAAGTGAACATTTTGTTCTCAAAGTTGATGTGTTAGAAGCAGGAGAAATGGGCAAGCGTAAGGATTTGAGCGAGTTTGACAAGGGCCAAATTATGATGGCTAGACAACTGGGTCAGAGCATCTCCAAAACTGCAGCTCTTGTGGGTGTTCCCAGTGAACCGGCGACAGGGTCATGGGCGGCCATGGCTCATTGATGCACGTGGGGAGCGAAGGCTGGTCCGTGTGGTCCGATCAAACAGATGAGCTTCTGTAGGTCATAATGTTATGCCTGATCAGTGTAGCATGCACATCCGTAGTCATTTTGCAGTGTGATCTTCATTGTTATTCCTTATGTTTGTGTGAGTGTGGTACTTGCATACTATAGTTATACAAATGCAGTGTGAGGAGACTAATCTCACTGATCAATTCTGGTGATGCAGGCTGTCTGGAAAGCAGGTACGATCCATGCAGAATGCAGAGCGTTCACCCAAATGAGTCTATAATGCATTTAACAAGCAAGACTCATGTTGTAATTTGTGTTAGAGTAAGGCTCTGTGTTTTTTTTTGTTTTTCTTTCATAGAAAGGCTGACACAAGTATTACATGTGTTTTTATGTTACAGAGATAAGCTTAAAGGGACAGTTCACCCAAAAATGAAAATCCTGTCATCTTTTACTCACCCTCAAGTTTTTC
Source organism: Gobiocypris rarus (assembly GCA_023029165.1). NCBI lineage: Eukaryota > Metazoa > Chordata > Actinopteri > Cypriniformes > Gobionidae > Gobiocypris > Gobiocypris rarus. Next base: position 8,129,349 of record CM040924.1, on the reverse strand, counting down.
CAAACCTGTATGATTTTTTTTCTTCTGTTGAACACAAAAATATATATATTGAAGAATATGGGTAATCAAACAGTTGATAGGCCGCACTGACTTCCATAGCATGGGAAACAAAATATGGGAGTAAAAAAGGCCAACAAACTGTTCTTCTTTTTGGTCCAGCAGAAGAAATAAATTCATACATGTTTGGATTAACTTGAGGGTGAGTAAATGATGACAGAATGATGTCAGTTTAATTCATTAAAATCAGCCAACATTTTTGAAAATGTTTGTCACAACTTAATTACATTGTGTCTAATATATTTAAAACTGAAGTTTGCTTAATTAACCCAGCATGCTTTGCAAGGGACTGCGATTGTAAATGTAGGGATTGATTGTTATTTTATGTGTTTTTCAGTAAAGGGAAAGACATGTTAGTGTTTAATGGTCAGGTATGTTGGAGTTCCTGTGGTTTTGAATTTTCTGGTTATACCATTGAGCTAAAGAGTGGTGCTTGTGCTTAGGCTGTGGGCGCTCCGTGATCTATACTAATGTCAGTACCGACACCAGTCGTTTCTTATTTGTTTGTTACATAAATTGGGCCCTATCATACACCAGGCGCAATGCACGACACAAGTGTTTTTAGTTTCAGCCTGAAGCAGTTATAATTTTTATGTCCAGCGCCATGTTGTTTAAATAGCAAATGCACTCACGCCCATCTGTTCTCCCATGGACGTGCTGGTCTGAAAACAAGGTGTGTTTAGCTGCATTGCTGGCGTGTTGCTATTTTGTGCCATTGACCAACAAAAACCTGGCCTAAAGTCAATAGCGCAGTATTTTTAGTGTTATTTAAAGGGCGCGTTAGTAATGTGCACCTATAAGCGGGTGCACAACGCGCATACTCTTAAACTGCTTATCACACACACAGGGACGCGCAGCAGCACACAAACATACCTAATATTAAAACTAAAATTCCTCTCTGGAGAAACATCTTTCCGCTCACAAATTCAGCCATGTAAATATCAACTGGCTTTAAAAGGGAATGGGTGATGAGACTATGATTGGTTTAATGCACGTTACACCCAAAACACACCCATGACTCATTATGAGACTATGCACAACCCTTTTGGACCATGCGCCTGGCGCACTGACCAGTTTTTCTGTCGTTAAACTAGCAAAAGTGGATTCGGACACGTCCTAAGTGCATCTGCGCCATGAACTTTAGAACATGCGCTCAAATCGTTAAAATAGCTCCCATTGTGTATAATGATGAAAGTAACTGCTTGTTTAGTAATAAGAAAATTAAGTATACCCCAGTAAATGAAGTTAGACCAACAAACAAGAACTTTTTGTTTGGTAGAAATGTAATATAGTTAAGTTAAACATACTAGGGTAAATTAATTTGACCTAAGTCAACTAAACTGTATTTACCCAAATAAACTGATGTATTTTGAATGAACACAATTGTGTGTAAAAACTTTATTCAGTTAAATAAAGGGTAAGGAATTCAGGGGTTCAAGTAAGTTTTAGTTTTTTTGTGTTTTTTTTTAAAGGTGCAGTGTGTAATATTTATGAGGATCTACAGTATTGACAGAAATGCAGTATACACTCACCTAAAGGATTATTAGGAACACCATACTAATACTGTGTTTGACTCCCTTTCGCCTTCAGAACTGCCTTAATTCTACGTGGCATTGATTCAACAAGGTGCTGAAAGCATTCTTTAGAAATATTGGCCCATATTGATAGGATAGTATCTTGCAGTTGATGGAGATTTGTGGGATGCACATCCAGGGCACGAAGCTCCCGTTCCACCACATCCCAAAGATGCTCTTTTGGGTTGAGATCTGGTGACTGTGGGGGCCATTTTAGTAAAGTAAACTCATTGTCATGTTCAAGAAACCAATTTGAAATGATTCGAGCTTTGTGACATGGTGCATTATCCTGCTGGAAGTAGCCATCAGAGGATGGTGCTCATAAAGGGATGGACATGGTCAGAAACAATGCTCAGGTAGGCTGTGGCATTTAAACGATGCCCAATTGGCACTAAGGGGCCTAAAGTGTGCCAAGAAATCATCCCCCACACCATTACACCACCACCACAGCCTGCACAGTGGAAACAAGGCATGATGGATCCATATTCTCATTCTGTTTACGCCAAATTCTGACTCTACCATCTGAATGTCTCAACAGAAATCGAGACTCATCAGACCAGGCAACATTTTTCCAGTCTTCAACTGTCCAATTTTGGTGAGCTTGTGCAAATTGTAGCCTCTTTTTCCTATTTGTAGTGGAGATGAGTGGTACCCGGTGGGGTCTTCTGCTGTTGTAGCACATCCACCTCAAGGTTGTGCGTGTTGTGGCTTCACAAATGCTTTGCACTCGGTTGTAACGAGTGGTTATTTCAGTCAAAGTTGCTCTTCTATCAGCTTGAATCAGTCGGCCCATTCTCCTCTGACCTCTAGCATCAACAAGACATTTTCTGGATGTTTTTCCCTTTTCACACCATTCTTTGTAAACCCTAGAAATGGTTGTGTGTGAAAATCCCAGTAACTGAGCAGATTTTGAAATAATCAGACCGTCCCGTCTGGCACCAACAACCATGCCACGCTCAAAATTGCTTAAATCACCTTTCTTTCCCATTCTGACATTCAGTTTGGAGTTCAGGAGATTGTCCTGACCAGGACCACACCCCTAAATGCATTGAAGCAACTGCCATGTGATTGGTTGATTAGATAATTGCATTAATGAGAAATTGAACAGGTGTTCCTAATAATCCTTTAGTTGAGTGTACATTGCTGTTCAAAAGTCCTTGCTAAAATTTGTTTTGAAAGTCTTTTATGTTCTCCAAGGCTGCATTTATTTGACTACAAATACAGTAAAACAGTAATATTGTTAAATATTATTAAAAGTAAAGGAAATGTTATATATATATATACTTTACTGTCACTTTTGATCAATTTAATGTATTAAATTAAATTGATTTCTTGCAAAAATAAATTATAATGACAATTTTTGTAAAGGAAAATAACATACAATTTAAAGAAAAAGGCAAAATAGAAGTATTTTTGAGAGGTCTTAGATTATTGTATTTTTTATTCCCTGTACACATGGTTCATTATGTATAAGATTTATGTACTAAGCAGCTTTGACCACTCATTTCAGATTGTTTTCTGATTACACCATTAAATGTATCGCCTGTTCATTCTTACAATCCAAACTGACGGTAAGGAACTGCTTGCATTTTCCCTGCCGTTTTGATCTTCTGAAATAAGACAATTACTGCGGGATGCTGGATCTGAATAGCGAAGCATTTGATATGGTATTAGTTCAAGCCTGTGGTTTAATGTGCGGGATTATCGGCCATTGAGCAGTATATTCCGCACTTGATCTCCCCTGCGTGTCTAGAGAGGGGGAGCGCGAGAGATAGATGGGAAACAGCAGCGAGCATCTTCCTCGGGATAATGAAACGTGTAAAGAGAAACAGATATTCCGTTGCTGCATTTCAAAGGTGGTTTGGAAAAACGTGAAAATATGCAGATGATCGCAGTGAACATCAGTGCAGTGGTGAATTATGATCGTGCGCTCATGCTTCAAGGCGCCATTGCTAGTATATAGTCTGTTCGTGTGGCGATGTGAGGTCAGAGTACAGTATATTCTCATTAGTATGTGAAAGCGTGTGGATGTGGGTTGTGATGTTAGCACGAGTGTGTGAGCTCGGCGGCGGTGTAGCCTGCTGCATTTTGATTAGTAGTTCTTGCATGTGTCCGCTTCTGAAAGCCTGTTTGTTGTACAGGAGGATTAGGGGCCTGTTGTGCTGTGATAAAACATTGTTAGCTCAAAAACACACATGAAATGGTGAGCAAGACAGAGTCTATGTAGGAAAAAAGAAAAACGGTCCTCCGTGGATTTCCACTATAGGTCACAGCATGCGAATGGTCAACAGACTTGAGACTTTTGACGTGTCAAAAACCATCACACTGCCAAGAGGGTGTTCAGCCACATAAAAGGGACTCCAAAAGTTTGTGACGCCAGTGAAAATGCTTGCCTTTGTAAAAAAGGTGCATTTATTCCTGGCGACTCTTTTCAATACAATGAAAATAAATGAATGCACCATAAAATATCCTAAAAGTGGTTCACAGAAGTCTAGATTTAGTTTTTTGTGTCAGGTCTTTGCAATGAATCACACACACAAAAATCCAGTTCACAAAACCAATCTGAAAGATTTGTTCACTAATTAGAGTTATTTTGATATTTTCAATGAATCAAGTTGACCCAGTTTGCAAAACTGCTCTGGGTTGTGTTTCCAAAAAGTTGATCGTCGAGACCATTGGTGGCTATTGTTCTACAGTCAACTTAGGCTCGCGATGCTTTTGGGAATCACAGCCCTGAGTGATTTGTTCACCAACTGGACTGCTTTGATTCTTTTGAGTCATCAGATCTTTTCAGTGAGCCAGTTGATCCACTTCACTAAATCAGTCTGAAGGATTTGTTCATTAATTTATCTGATTTGGTTCTTTTGAATCATATCTTTTCAGAGTCAGTTGATCCAGCTCACTACACCAGTCTAAATAATTTGTTCACTAATTGGACTTATTTGATTCTTTTGAGTCCGAACTTTCTAATGGCCCAGTTGATCTTGTTCAATAAACCTGTGTAAATGATTTGTTCATGAGTAAGATTTTTGTTCGTTTGAGTCAGATAATTTTAATGATTCAGTTGAGCCAGTTCACAAAAACATTCTTAATTTTTTTTTATAATTAACGTGATTTGATTCTTTTGAGTCAGATCTTATGAATAAACCTATTGATCCAGTTCACAAAATCGATCAAAATGATTTGTACGGTAATTCAACTGATGTGATTCTTTTGAGTCAGTTCTTTTCGCTGGATCAGTTTATTCAGTTCACAAAACCAGTCGAATGATTTGTTCACCAATCAGACTGATTGGGTTCTTTTAAATCAGATATTTTAAATAAATCAATTGATCCAGGTCACAATGATCTAAAGGATTCATGCATGAAAGTTTAATGGACCACATTTTTGACACTCTTACAATGATTTTCAGTCCTTTTTGGATCTTAAAAGCCCCAGTCTCCACTGTTCTTTGTAATTGCATGTGAACGATTGACTAGTAGAATTCATTAAATCTGTTTTTCAGTTTTGGTTTGTTTGCAGGTTAAAATAAAACAAAATGAGAAAGAAAAGAAATCCCAGATTTTGAATGTGTTCTCAGACATTTGAACCCCACTGTAGGTTGAAACAGAAACCCATATAACGTGTCCATCCCAGGCAGGTTTAATCCCGTCTTCGGCTGGCTGGTGGCAGTCATGCATATTAACACTACGGTTTGTGTGGAGGAACGAATTTACGTCTTATGTCCATCGGCACTCATCTTTGGGAATCCAATTTGCATTGAGATGCATGCTGGGAAGGAGAGAATGGGAAAGGGAGCGTGTGTATGCGTGCGTGTCTTATCTCCCGTCGCTGTGTGCGGCACCTGTTTCAGCATGCCAGACCTCTGTCTTTGGGTAATTTCCATGGTTTCTAGTTGCTTAATATTAAACGTCTTGTTCCACCCTCGCCTGATAATCCAAAGCGCCGGCAGCCAAATGTTCCCTGGTCACGGCTTCATTAAATATAGACTTACAGATTGGCCTCGAGCTCATGGGATGGTTGTCTGAATTCCCAACAGAGTCTTCACTGGAGGGCCGCCACACTTTCATTAAAGAAGAGGGAACGTCTTCATCTTCAACCACAAGTCATGTATGAAAATGTCACTCATAAGAGTGAATTGCAGAACCAGACACTTGAATTTTTTGTATATACCTGAAGGGAATATCTGCCAGCAGATTCTTACTGTCAATCTGTGGTCCTCACAGAACCTCATCTTGTTATCATTGACGCACAGAAATAAAATACAGAAATGGCTTTTATTACATGAATGTATGTTAGCTTTGAAGTCCTCTCTATGCTAGTGAACATCCATGGAACCTTTCAATTGCACAAAAGATTATTAAGAACGTTTACTGAAAGGTTCTTTGGGGAACTCAAATCATCATTGTTCTATGGCATCGTAATATAACTCGTGTGTTTTATCCCCTCTTGTTGTCCACCAGGTGAAAATTGGAAGTCTTTTCATACCTCTTCTCAACAAACTTCATGATTTTGTCACTCATGTCCTATTTAATATTATAAAAATATTTTTAATATTTAAAGGGATAGTTCACCCCAAAATTTTAATTTAGTCATTAATTACCCTCAAGTCGTTCCAAACTGTGAGACTTCCGTTTCTTTGGAACACAAATGAAGATCTTTTTGATGAAATCTGAGAGCTTTCTGACCCTCCATTGACAGCTAAGCAATTACCACTTTGACGCTTCAAAAAGTTTATAAAGAGATCATAAATCCAATCCATATGAACTAAGCGGTTTAATCCAAATTCTCTGAAGAGATGCAATCACTTTATATGATGAACAGATTTTAAGTTTTTATCCATATATAAACATTCATCAACTCACACATCAGTTGTGGTAGATAGAAGCTCAAGCATGTTTACTTGACGTGTGAGAAACAATGAGAACCAATACGCAGAACATTTGAGCTTCCTCAAGAACCAATGAGGTTCATTCTCTTGTTACACAGCACGTTTGAGCTTCCTCAAGAACCAATGAGGTTCATTCTCTTGTTACACAGCACGTTTGAGCTTCCTCAAGAACCAATGAGGTTCATTCTCTTGTTACACAGCACGTTTGAGCTTCCTCAAGAACCAATGAGGTCCTTACTCGTGTTGCGGTGCACGTTTGAGTCTCCGCAAGAACCAATAAAGTTAATTCTCGTGTTACGCAGCACGTTTGAGCTTCCTCAAGATCCAATGAGGTTCATTCTCTTGTTATGCAGCACTTGAGCCTCCGCAAGAACCAATCAGGTTCATTTTCGTGTTACACAGCATGTTTGAGCTTCTGCAAAAGGGTTTGTTCTCGCAAGTAAAGCAGGTTCGATTGAGCTTTTGTTTGTTCACTGATTAATGTTTATACAGTGGGTACAGAAAGTATTTAGACCCCTTCAGTTTTTCACTCTTTGTTATATTGCAGCCATTTGCTAAAATCATTTAAGTTTTTTTTCTCATTAATGTACACACAGCACCCCATATTGACAGAAAAACACAGAATTGTTGACATTTTTGCAGATTTATTAAAAAAGAAAACCTGAAATATCACATGGTCCTAAGTACTCAGACCCTTTGCTGTGACACTCATATATTTAACTCAGGTGCTGTCCATTTCTTCTGATCATCCTTGAGATGGCTCTACACCTTCATTTGAGTCCAGCTGTGTTTGATTATACTGATCGGACTTGATTAGGAAAGCCACACACTTGTCTATATAAGACCGTACAGCTCACAGTGCATGTCAGAGCAAATGAGAATCATGAGGTCAAAGGAACTGCCTGAAGAGCTCAGAGACAGAATTGTGGCAAGGCACAGATCTGGCCATGGTTACAAAAACATTTCTGCTGCACTTAAGGTTCCTAAGAGCACAGTGGCCTCCATAATCCTTAAATGGAAGACGTTTGGGACGACCAGAACCCTTCTTAGAGCTGGCCGTCCGGTCAAACTGAGCTATCGGGGGAGAAAAGCCTTAGTGAGAGAGGTTAAGAAGAACCTAAAGATCACTGTGGCTGAGCTCCAGAGATGTAGTCGGGAGATGGGAGAAAGTTGTAGAAAGTCAACCATGACTGCAGCCCTCCACCAGTTGGGGCTTTATGGCAGAGTGGCCTGACGGAAACCTCTCCTCAGTGCAAGACACATGAAAGCCTACATGGAGTTTGCTAAAAAAACACCCGAAGGACTCAAAGATGGTGAGAAATAAGATTATCTGGTCTGATTAGACCAAGATAGAACTTTTTGGCCTTAATTCTAAGCGGTATGTGTGGAGAAAACCAGGCACTGCTCATCACCTGTCCAATACAGTCCCAACAGTGAAGCATGGTGGTGGCAGCATCATGCTGTGGGGGTGTTTTTCAGCTGCAGGGACAGGACGACTGGTTGCAATCAAGGGAAAGATGAATGCGGCCAAGTACAGGGATATCCTGGACGAAAACCTTCTCCAGAGACCTCAGACTGGGCCGAAGGTTCACCTTCCAACAAGACAATGACCCGAAGCAAACAGCTAAAATAAAAAGGAGTGGCTTCACAACAACTCTGTGACTGTTCTTGAATGGCCCAGCCAGAGCCCTGACTTGAACCCAATTGAGAATCTCTGGAGAGACCTGAAAATGGCTGCCCACCAACGTTTACCATCCAACCTGACAGAACTGGAAAGGATCTGCAAGGAAGAATGGCAGAGGATCCCCAAATCCAGGTGTGAAAAACTTGTTGCATCTTTCCCAAAAAGACTCATGGCTGTATTAGATCAAAAGAGTGCTTCTACTAAATACTGAGCAAAGGGTCTGAATACTTGTGATATTTCAGTTTTTCTTTTTTAATAAATCTGCAAAAATGTCAACAATTATGTGTTTTTCAGTCAATATGGGGTGATGTGTGTACATTAATGAGAAAAAAACTTAAATGATTTTAGCAAATGGCTACAACATAACAAAGAGTGAAAAATGTAAATGTTGTCTTAGTACTTTCCGTACCCACTGTATGTGAATAAAAGCCTAAATTCAATCTGTTCATCATATAAAGTGATCAAGTTCAAGCTCCATTCATATGGATTCGTTTTACAATCTCTTTTTGAACTTTTTGAAGCGTGGTAAAGTGGTAGTTGCACGGCTGTCAATGGAGGGACAGAAAGCTCTCGGATTTCATTAAAGAGATCTGACGAAAGTCTTACGGGTTTGGAACAACATGAGGGTCAGTAATTAGTAACAGAATTTTCAATTTTGGAAAACTATTCCTTGATGGTTGGAAGTTTGAAATCCTTAAGCATATGTATAGGCAATAGTAACAATTATTTACTTGCAGCCAATAAATAAACCTATATAAAAACGAATTAAAATGCATTAAAAATGTGTAATGACTAATGAGTAATACAAAAATAAACCACACATTTGGAGCCTCGCTTCTGAATCAAATTTATGTTAATTGGATCACATTTTCAGTGAAAGAGTCTTGTCTCCGTGGCTTGAAAACTGCTCAAATGTTGTAAAATGAAGTTTGCCTGCCATTATTGTAATTGTTCTGTAAAGGCGTAGGTTCTAATTAGGATATGCAAATCGTCCTCTCACACTGTTAAATTATGATGGATGGTTTATCAGAGTTCAAAGGATTAAGCTGTCACTCCCTTTTGTTTGTTCTGTTGAGTTTATCGGTTCAATTTTCACAGCAAGAGAAGACGACGAAACACGAAATGTAATTTCTTAACCCCTTAGCCTCTTTACACTGCGGTCTTAGGCACATTGGATTAAAACGAGTCCCTCTTTGTCTTTAATTAATGACGCTTGCTAAGGATTAGAACAGACCCCTAACCTTCAGTATTAAACGTGAATATCTCGTCCCGCAACCGTTTGTGTTCCAGACATGAATGATTCCTCAAATCATGATGTTCTGTTACAAGGAGGGTTCTGAGCCATATCTTAAGACCAGAAAATCATAAAATTTAGCAAGAACTCACTGAAAACCATAACCTCTAAAAAAATTAATAAAGGCATTCTTTATTGGCATCTATGGTTCCATTAAGAACCATTAACATGCATTGCACAAAAGGTATTTATAGTGGAAAAAGATTCTTGAGACAAATGTTAAGGGGAAAAAATATATATATTTTAAGGAGTGTTCTATGAAAGGTTCTTTGGGGAACTAAAAACGGTTCTTCTATGGCTTCACTGTGAAAACCTCCTTTTGGAACATTTATTTTTAAGAACGTAGCAACTCCATAGCAATGCATAGTGTCTGTGGATTTTTAAACAGGCAAAATGTAAATAAAAGCTCAGTTTGTCATGTACACATAGGTTTGAAATATGATACAACAGATTTCTTGGCTCAAAATCCAGAAGGTATGTCTACACTAGTGAGAGCCTCAATTCATTGGCTTTGTGGAAGCTCATATCCAGGGCCAAAGCCATTAGCCAATAGTGGTTCACTCTATGGCATGATCCTCGCGACTCTGCCAGCTTCATTAGCCGCGCTTCTAATTTACCGCGTGGACTGATTACTGTCTGGCCGGGATGACCTGTACTCTATATATCCAATCAGTGATGGATATTATAGCAGTTTGGCAGGGAATCCTTTGAGACTCTAATGCCAAGAGATGAATTTTCAACTGCAGCTTAATGTAGTACAGAAGAACATCTATCATGGCTTGTGGGCATGCTGGCACTTTTAAGGAAAGACAAGCCTCTCTGATACATGTATAAAATGTAGTCTGGAAAAAGTGTGAGAAAGGGAAGATATTAGTGTGAACTGATGGATGAATGACTTTATTTTGTAATGTAAAAACCCCTTTTCTGTGGTTCAAGTAGACTTCATTTTCCCTACTGCACGGCACAATTTCAAACGTGTATGATTAAATATGAATTTAGCTCCACTTCAAAGCCCCCTGGGAGAGGGAAGCAGAAATAACGCTATTGAATTTGTGTCATGAATTTCTGTAGAATATGGTCATAATTGTCTTCTTTATGTTGTTCTACACAGAAATTATAGCCGCGGAGCATATTTTATAGCAGGAGAGTCTGTTGGGATAGTTGGAGCGAGGCATATTTGTAAGTCTGCCTCTATGGTGTAGGTCTGTTCCCTTAGTACGCTAATTATTAGCTGCTAATGGAGGTGTCCCGAGGTCATGTACCCATGATGGAGTCATTGTGGCAATCAATCTGAATGGTAAATGCTTAAATCTATACATTTTCTCTTCTTTTTCCTGCAGGATTTGGTCACCAATGTGTCTCCACGTATAGTCCGTGGAACCACTTCCGGGCCGCTGTTTGGACCTGGGCAGGGCTCCTTCCTCAACATTGAGCTGATCAGTGAAAAGACGGCTGCCTACTGGTGCCAGAGCGTCACTGAACTCAAAGCTGACTTTCCTGACAATGTAAGCACAGATCACATGACTTGAACATCTAGAATGGTCATTATTTTAGGATATACATTGCTTTGAATGTGTTTGAAGTGGTGGAATAACACGTCGGCTTAAGGCACAATGCGACGTCTGTCTCAGTGCTCACAGAAAGCGAAATATTGCATGAGGATGAACGACCTCTTTGTGTCCATAGTTGAGTTTGATGTGCAATGTTTCCTCTAAGCTGTGCAGTTGTGCGGTTCTGATGTTGCTCCCGTGCAGACCAAAAGAAAATCCACACAGAGGACGGACTCAGAAATGTGTTTGAGCTTGAGAGCTTTTGAATCAGGCCTACATCAATGGGCAGCATTTCAACTAGAGCTCCTCTACATGTCCACTGATTTTCTTAAACTGAAGCTTTAAGAAAGAAGTAAAGAATTAAAAACCAAGAACACAGATAAACCATAAACACAATCACAATGGTTTGTTAATTTTTTTCTTGTTTATTTAGTCAAAATGTCTCTATCTGCATTTTATTCAGCTGCAGCGATAGCTGGATATCTTTGTCCGTATAGAGTGTATGCGCGTCACGTCACCGTCGGCCAGAGTGACTGCGGTTACACCCACTGAGTGGCAAAAAGACTGAGTGGCAGCATTGGTTTTCAGTGTAAATGCCACGAAAAACACATCTTAAACGGGAAAGAGCTTTGAGATTGAAATCTGAGGTATATTTTTATGGACTGCCAAAAGCTACAGAAAAGAAAAGCAAATGGATCGCTGCAATTCACAGAAAAAACTTGCAGGCAGCAAAACTTTTGTCAATATGTTGAATTTTGGGGTAAAATCATACCCTATATAATGTATTGTTATATATTGTATTGACAATTCATGAATTAAATATTTAGCATCTTCTTCATTCTGCATAATTGTATGTTTTTTACTATACAAGTTTTAGGGCTGGACAATATATATAACATTGATATAAGTGATCACCTGGATTTAGACCTACTTATATTGTATTTAAATAAAGTGTTCAAAGGCAAATTTGCTTTATGTTTTTCCCCGGCGTCAAAACATATAAATGTCAGGAAACATGATGCCTGGCTTCATGTCAATATCCATTGATCGTGGGGTCTTTGGTAAGTTGTAAGGAACATCATATCGAGTCCAACCTTTAGTTTAAAAGTTTCCCCTGTTAAATCCAGTCATGCAGCAGCTCTTTTGCCACTCATTGTGGCTGAGGGAACGTGTTCCGTGTGATAAATAGTGTGTGATAATTTTATAGTCCTTGTAGTTTTATACTATGTAAAACTTCACAGTTCTGGCACATGGGATTTTTGCTCATGTTGACCCCTCAATATTAAAAGTCTGCTTTTAATTTTTTTTAGAAGGAACATTTTATCGGCAATATAGATCAGTGAGATTCACAGTGGCACTGCGTGTCTAAAATAGAATCCATGTGTCTGTCAAAATGTCATGTTGTGTGACACTGTTGACAGTTCCAGCTAGAGCCGTGGGTATTTGGACAAGGTATAAGATTATAAGAATATTCAGCTTGAATAGCGGAGCGACTGCTGTTTTATTTCTATATTAATGAACATAAAGAAACACATGATATGAACATGTTGAGAAGAGAAACAGTTATTTCTAATCTCCTCCTCACAATGTATGGGAGGAGGTCTTCATGTTTGGTGAAATCCACATGGGACTCTCTGTGGTAGCTAGTTATTTTCAGTGGTTTGGCTTTCAAGTCATAAAATTTGAATATGATTTCAATATTCATTTCTCATTGTTCCATTTATTATTCATAGTAATGTGATCCTCATGTTTGTTAATGAAATCCAAATATTTATGATGTGAGCTAGCTCCATCCATAAGTACATTTTTTATTTTATTCTGCCATCGTATTGGTACAGCAGGAGCGGCATATGCTTGCTGGAATTACAAAATGACAACTCATTTGTTCACTTCTAAGATTCTTGTATCTGGGTTTCTTTTTTGTGCTCAAGAAATATCAAAGGATTAATTGATTTCTGCAGGACATTCTAACGGCAATCATGGGCAGCACTAATGGAAGTGAAGCCCAGCATTCACTGGGGCGGCTTTTGTACTGAGGATGAAAGCAGCAGAGATGTATCGCTTCTTTTTGAAACAAGGTGAAGAGAGAGAGTAGAGAAAGAGAAGCTCCTTTTAAGGGCCCTGACTGAGCCAAAATATGCTTTCCTGCCGTAGACACCCCAAGACAAGCGAATTTCCTGTTAAAACAGGAAGTTGAGTCATGATAGATAGATAGATAGATAGATAGATAGATAGATAGATAGATAGATAGATAGATAGATAGATAGATAGATAGATAGATTCACGATAGACTTACATTATCCCAAATGTTCCCAAGTATTTGTAAATCCAGAGAAATTCCAATTTTAAAAAATGTCTCGTCCCTTGTCATTGTCGCCAATCAATGACCTAATATCCACAATATCCTTGGTTTCCGCTTGTAGATACCATTGCAACACCGTGGACAAAAGCGGAAGTGGTGGTTATGCAACATCTAGAATGCCGCTGTCAGCGATTTGATTTCGCCCTGCAGCTCATGCTGGAAACCTGTACATATTTCTATCCTGCTTCTGTTACAAATTTGCGGGGGACCAATCACAAACCAGTTTATCCACCTGGCGCGCTATTGGTGGGTTTAACAAAATGATGGATAGAGAAGCGATGGATTGATGGTCTGATTGGTTGGAAGACTATCCAATTGCATTTGTCATTTGAACTATATCCATTGATCACGCCTCTTGTGCAGTAGAACATTCAGAGCAGACTCCCCAGACCAATGTTCAATCTTTAAAGTTTGAGCTTGATCTGGGGATAGCCAGACAAATTTAATCCCAAATCTGGGTCAAATATGGACAGACCCTTCAGTTGGTTTCATTTTTTTAATTACACTTTTAACCCAACAGTTGGGTTTCTCCATATTTGACCCAAATTTGGTTTTAAAACAGCCCAGCATTTTTAGAGTATAGTTGAGAAATAATCATTTTGAACTATTTGCAAATAATAGTTGGATTAATTTGCGTTAAAATATGCACGTACATAAGACGTTTCTTGTCTCTTCAGACCATTCCATGAATCACATAAATGCATATTTTCAATTCAAAACGACCGTATTTGAGGAATAAAGTCAAGTAGTTTGCATCACTGGATGTTACTGTCGATCGTTTGACATTTCTATTGGAAAACATTTTAAATGTTTCACAATGCGATGTTCCTGTACATCGCGTCTGTGGTTACTCTTTCGTTGTAACTCAACTTGCGTACCGCTGACCGCCAGAAGCTAGTTATTTTAGTCTATAAAGTTTTAAATATGGATATTTTTCTTACACAAACGCGCCACTTCGCTTCAGAAGGCCTTTATTAGACCACTGTGTGGAGCAGTTATATGATGGATAGATGCACTTTTATGGACTTCAAAACAGAAACAGCCATTCACTGCCATTATAGTGCTTGGATTAGCTAGGACTTTTTATATATAACTCCGATCTGAAAGATGAATGTCATATACACCTAGGATGGCTTCAGGGTGAGTAAATCATGGGGTGATTTTCATTTGTGTATGAACTAACCCTTTAAGTCGAATAGACACCAGAATTTTCCTAACAAGCCATAAAAGTCCAAAAACTGTAGCATGTTTTTTATGTGTTTGTGCACCTATAAGTACCCATTGTCACATTAACAAATGCTTTAGATGCCTCTGAGTGTGTTGCATAGTGCAATTATAGTTTCTGTTATTGAATTTGTCAGCGTGAGGGGGAGAGGTCAGGATGGCAAACTTTCCGATTGCTTCGATCTCATGCTTTCGTAGCTAACAATCCCTCACACATACACCCCAACTGTGCTAAAACGCTCTTTTCCATTCCCGGAAAAAAAGAACTCTCATCAGGATTCTGCCTTGGCCAGTGTAGCTCAGGACTGGACAAATTGTGGTTTGCCGTTATCAGCTATTCCATTTTTTCCCATTATTAGGAAATGGTCATTGCACTGCGTTAGAGAATCGGCGGGAATCATTGCTCCACATGTTCTCATATGGCCTCCAGGTGACTCATCTCCATGGAGACACATTGTTAGAGTGTAAGGTGGTTTCGGAGGCACTCGCCCGGAGGGAGGTTATTGAGCTTATAACCAGGTAATCCCTGATCTTCCTCAAACCCCGCAGCCTCGGCAATGGTTAATGTAACGTTCCAGCAAGGGGGCTCAGGCTGGATTGGTGTTAATAAACTTAAAACTAGGTCCCTCTCCAGCTTCTCAGTGGCTGTTCTGCAATAACATGACGTTGAAGCAAGCAAAGGTCAAGCCCAAATCAAAACAGAATACTCGCGTTGCGTATAATACCGAAATGAAGCCTGCAGTGTTGATCTCTTCGTCTTCTTTAGGAACCCCGCAGTTGCTCTCTGATGGCCTGAGGTTTATGGTAATATTACCAAACACTATTTCAGGGTGTATCAAATATCACTTATATGTCAGTGTTGTACTGTAAATCTCGGCGGTAAATGTCAGAGTGCTTAACTTTATTTGCCCCCTAAAACTTGGCAATATTTTCTGCTCTTGTGTAGGTGGGCTAAGCTTAGCGCCTAACTGCCTGCTGCTTTTGGGAAAGCGTAATGCCCGAGAGATTTATATCTAGCGGAAATTTGTCCCGGGGGGACAGCACAGCCTCCAAGTTTAATATCCTCCCATGAAATCAGTTTTCTCTGAGTCTCCCCGGACTCCTGTCCTCCTGTTGTTAGCACCAATCTTCTTCGTCCCCTGTGCCGCCCACCTCCACCTCATCAGCAGCGAGTGTAAGTCACGGACATCTGATGAGACAACAGTTTAGATGTAATCGCATTGTTGGACCAAGTCACACAAGGTAGACTGGTCTTCATTGCTTTTTTTTGCTTTTTTTTTGCAGGGTCCACATCTCTGCAGCTATTAGGCACATAATGGAGTGTGGCCACATATGCGGTTAACACGGTTAGATTTTTCCTGGAGAAAAATCAAGATGAGGGACACGGTGTGCTGAAATGTTGACCTGGTAGCTACTTCTTCCAATGGCAAGTGTAGGCAGAATGTCCATCTCTGGAGAATTGAAACTATGGTACGCTCAGTGCAGTTTCAAAAGCTTTTTATGTCCGTGATTACTGAAAACCAGGAGTTGTTTTTGAGAAGCAGACCTTTTGTAACCTGTTTTATGACTGGCTTATTGTGTGTCCGAAGGAGAGAAAAAAAAGAAAACAACAAATGGTGCAGGCTAATCCAGAAAATGCTCTTATCTAACACCCTGCTCTGGGGCTTGATACTGTTTTAATAATGGCAGCGCGACAGTGGATTTGTCCTGGTCTTGTGAATTATAAATATTGATTTTATGACTTTGAGGGCTGAGATGAAGAAGGCAGCTGCTTTTTAAAGACAAGATAATGGCCTTCAGATCCATGTTATAATGTGACAAAATGGGACCTTGATGGGGAAACCTTTTTGTACACAATGAAACAGGCCTCTGTTTAAGGCCACAAGATGACACAAAGAAAACCTGTTCTTGAATTCTGTCCATGCCGAAATCTCTCTCTCATTCTCTATCTATCTTCTCTTCCCCATAGATTGTCATATCCAGCATAATGTGCAGCTACAACAAAGCTGATTGGACCGAGCTTGCCAAAATGGCAGAGGTGAGTCTTTGTTATGCTAATTTGTGGATACACACAGTTGTGAAATAATAACCTCTTCCCTTAGGGATAATTTGGCTCTTTTGATAACACTGCATGTGTACCCACGCCATCACATACTGTCCTGTACCAAACTGCAAAACCAACATTTACTGATATCCAAAAAAAAGCCCTTTATTGAATCGCTGGCAGCTAATCCTGGATCTAAAGTAGCCTACATTTACGGGAAATGCTCTTCGGAAGCAACTAATCTGATGTTGCCAAGAAGCTGAGAGGGATGAGACAGAGGATGCCAAGGAGTGAGCCGCTGATGGTTGGATGAGACTGGAAGAGAGATGGAGAGGGGGAAGGAAGGATGGAAGACAGAAAATCAGAAGACTTCCCAGACCAGACATCATCAGGCCAGTCCATCTGTGAGAATGGAGTTGTCCAGATCCCTGGATTTTGCAGTCAAACTAAACAGCATCAACCCCAAAATGCTTTTAACTGCAGATGGCCACAACCCCCTGACTGCAATCGCCATCCAAACAATATCAACCTTAAAACGTCATGAAACTTGAAACGCTATTGCAAACTGTTTAAACTCCAAAAAGGCATTGTCCTCAAATGGCATAAACTCCTAAACTACATCAATGCCAAATTGCCATTAACTGTAAACAGCCTCAAATCCAAGATGCCATCTACAACTGACATCAACCTCGAAATGTCATCAATCCCAAAATGCTATCAAATGCAGATGGCCTCAACCCCAAAAAGTCATCAACCACAAAATATTATCAGCTGCAGATGGCCCCAACCCTTAAAAAGGCATCAGCTTGAATTGGCATCAACCCAGAAAAAAAATTGACCCAAAATGCCTCTAATTAGCTTCCAAAGTGCATCTAAACTCTGAACGGTCATAACTCAAAAAGACATCAACCCCAAAATGTTATAAGCTTCAAACAACATCAACCCCAACCTGCAAACAGTCTCAACTCCATAAAAGTATCAACCTCAACTGCCATAAACTCCAACAAAACGGCATCAAGCCCAAGCACCATCAACCCCTAAACAGCTTCAACTCCAAATAGACATAAACTTCAATTGGCATCAAACAAGCCTCAGCTCCAGGAAGGTATCGACCTTAGTTGACATTAACCCTGAACTACTATCAACTGTAAATGCCCTCAACCTCAAAGCGGTATAAAGTTATCAATGGCATCAACCCCAAAATGTCATCAACCTTGAAATACTGTCAGCAGCCATATCCCCCTGTAGCCTAAGACTGGTTGCCACTGAAGCTAAGCAGGGTTGAGCCTGGTCAGTACCTGGATGCTAGACCTCCTGGGAAAACTAGGTAGCTGCTGGAAGAGGTGTTAGTGAGGCCAGCAGGGGGTGCTCACCCTGTGGTCTCTGTGGGTCCTAACGCCCCAGTATATGGGGACACTATACTGTCAAAAATCACACTCCTTCGGATGACACGTTAAACTGAGGTGCTGACTCTCTGTGTCCATTAAAAATCCCAGGATGTTCTTTCTTAAAAGAGTAGGGGTTTAACCCTGGCATCCTGACCAAATATGCCCATTGGCCTCTGTACATCATCATGACCTTATTATACCCAATCATTATACCCAATTTGAATCGAGGTAGCAAACACAATGCAGAATTTCATTTCAATCATCATGACATACTTTGAATATTGGCTTGACATCACCTTGAAGGTTATAGGCCTAATAGATAGTTTAACTTGGACCTGGGTGGAAGAACACTTCATTTCCCAGAATGCATTGCTTGTGTTAAATTTGCAGTTCTGTAAATTCCTTTCCCTGTCATTTTCCTGTGGTGCGTGGCCAATTCACACTCATAAGCTTCAATTCGGATTTTTGCTCAATCCTGACGATGCACACACACACACATTTTCTGCAGATGTGTCACACTCAGATACGTCTACACACCACTTACACACACACATGTGGAGATATAAACACAGGCCTTGATACTTTAAGTGGAAATGGAGGGAGACAGAGGAGTGACCCCGGGATTAATCATAGTTGACTTGCAGATCTCAGGCGCTTAATTGTGCAGAGAAAATGGCTGAAAGTAAACAGTCCGTGTGTCAATGTGTTAATTCTGCTATCGATTACATCGACGCGTCGTCCTATCTTCTCTCTCACCTCATTAAACCGGCCTGTCAAACCCACCCAAAACCCTCTTTTACTAACAGCAAAGATGGACATCTGGTATTTTCTGTCTCTCCACCCCCCTCCATATTACTGTCATTATGTATTCGCCTGACATCCCCCGTCACTGGAGCCCAGGTACATTTTGCATATTGTGTATTCATAAGGCAAGCAGATGATGTAAAGCATGGTGAGAACATCGCTTCAGGGTACGGCTGCCATGTCACACCACACTTCACACTTTTAGCTCGAAAAAACCCAAAATGAGCACAGGACTGATTTGAAGGTCTTGCTCTTTTACCTATACTGGATGAAAGTGAAAGCATTGATCTGTTGTCAGAGATGAAACGAGAAAAGGATGAGTGGGAGATATGGATGATCGGGGTGAAGTGGTGAAAGACCGTTTGTCTTTGGACCTCGTCTGCCGCCGTGGGTTTTAGTGGTCGGCGAACTCCTCTGTGGTCTGAATGCCTCGTCTTCCTCGCGTCTGCTGTTTAGCTACCTGTGCCAGCAAATATGAAATAAAGGCTCAGTTGCCATGGCAACTCCCGTTTTCAAAGAGAATCAACCATTCATTCCCACTTTGAAATCTAAGGGAACACTTAACACTGTTCCTCGCCTAAGGATACTACTTAAAAGTTTTTTTTTTGTGCTTTCTTTCCCTCCCTTGCACGCCCATCTCTCTCTCTCTCGCTCTCTCTCTGTCTCATCCAGACTCTCTCTCTCTTTCCCACTCACAGAAGTGTCAGTCTCAAGTAAACCATTCTACATGCAGCCGCCACCTCTCCTCAGCTACTTTCCCCTCCATAAAATCGCTGCCTTTGAGAGAAATATTACATCATAACGATGTGCCTGAGGCTATAATTCATAAATGTCAAAGTCTCTCCGTGAGCTGTTCCTATTTTATCCAATTGAAAGTTGGCAGAAGAAAAAGGAACAGTGGATTGCAGATAAATGGCTAAAAGCAGGCCCAATAATAAGGGCGCAATGTGCAGTTGTTCGTGAGTGGCATAGCTACAGATTCTGTGAATACGTGAATTTAAACTAATAAAAGCCTCATTGCTGTCACTCAAATGCCAGTTTCCCAGACTGCACCTGCTACACGTGTCTCTTAGTAAAAATATGAGGGTAGTATAACCTAATTCTGTTCTGATATCTATATATCCTCTCCTTATCCATCCATCCATCCATCCATTTCTGTCTGTCTATCCATCCATCCGTCTGTCTATCCATCCATCTATCTATCTGTCTGTCATCTATCTATCTATCTACCTACCTTAGCCTGGATGCCAGCCGAATTTAGCCCCGCCCACAACATTTTTGCTTGGTCTGGAATCGCTCCATAGAGGAGTTATTATGCCTGAACAGAAACTGTTCGGACCAATGAAATTGTCAGGGCGGGCTTTAGACGATGATGGACAGATGATAAACAGTAACGTAATCATCCACGTCATCGAAGGCGCTTGGGTTGAATTTGCTCTTATCCTAAACGGAGAACTTGTTCGTATATGCATTCACCTTCACTATTTCTCTCAGAAACGATGATCGTGTTGGTAAGTACTCTGTGTATCCTTAAATTCTTTTATTACAATACTGGCAAAGATCGTTTACACTCATCTTTTTCTTGTAACGTTACTTAATCCAGCGCGCGTGCAGACAGGGTTGCCACGTTTTTTTGCAATGTCGCGTACAATTGCTACTCAAAACTATAGCCCAAAACAATAACTTTAATTAATCACATAATTGGGGTCGCTTCAACCCGCGGACATGGAGAAAAACACGGACTTGACAACAGTTGAGTTCTGTTGAGATTTTACAACTAACGTTACGCGTCGCTCCGTTGCTCTGATTGGTTGTGGGTCTAACCACCTACCTACCTACCTACCTACCTACCTACCTACCTACCTACCCACCCACCTACCCACCTACCTACCTACCTACCTACCTACCTACCCACCACCCACCTACCCACCTACCCACCTACCCACCTACCTACCTACCTACCTACAAGATGTCATCAGAGCTCCTCCCTCTGAAATCGCTGTTATCGTCACTACTGCTCTTCTTTTACTTCACTTTTCTCGCTTTTTAAGCTTCACTGTCGCCACCTAGTGATGGGGGGCGTTGAAATGAATAGTTTCTTTGATGCAACGCAATGCGGACGTGGATGATTCTGCTTTGATGCAGAAATAGACCATAATCGATTATTGCCTACTGACATTTCTTTGACGACATTCATTGCATATGCACTTCTCGCACTGGCGTAAAATGGCAGAGGGATGTGAAACACTAAACCGAGTAATACAAAAATGCATCTATTATTTTAACATTTTCAGCGCGTGTGCAATTGTGTGTTTGCGAGTGTGTTTTTTGGCTGCGTGTGTGTGTGCATGCGAGCGTGTGCTTGTGTGTGGGCGTTATCTTAAAGAAACACTCCACCGTTTTTAGAAATAGGGCTTATTCAACATCTTTCCAATATTTAGATACGTGGGCAAATTTTTTGTCTCAGTGCATGCATTGTTTTAGTTAGGCAGGGTCGCCGCTAGCTTAGCTTAGCATAATGAATGGAATCCTATGTTGCCAGCTAGCATGTCCTGAGGTTTAGGGTAAGGTTTAGGTGTTTTTAGCTATGATTACCATGAGTCTGTATTAATTTGATAATTTATTTTACTGTTTTACTACTAGCTGTTATTTCATGCTAAGATTCAAAAGCAATAAGCTCATCTTACAAACATTTCATACATAAAATAACTTCAAAAGATTGTTTTAGTCAATGACATTCATGCTTGTTTCTTCGTGGGAGGCATAACTTGTTGTAGCAGGTGTAATTTGCAGTGGTGTGGTTTGTAGTACACTCAAAAAAAAAGTGCTAAAAAGCACTAAAATTGGTTCATTGGCTTGTAATTATAGGGGAACCACTTTAAGTGCTATATAGCACCTACCTTTAAAGTTGCTATTCAGCAGCTTTGTCAAATAGTGCTATGTAGAACCATAGAACCACCCCATTCTCCTCCTGAGATTTTAGATCTGTTACTCCACTCTCATATGTTTGCTATGAATGAGAATTTACTACAATGGCAAAAGCTGTCTTCGAATCACTTTTAGTGTTTTTCTAAAGTCAAAAAGTCTTGTGTGGGGCCCTGGGATATTTCCTTATAGGGGGGTCTTGGGGGCAAAATGATGAGAACCACGTTAACAATGTGTTTTAATGTTGTTTTAATCCTTTCCCGAACTAAAATGAGACTAAGAGAGAGTTAGAGAACAATGAAATAACTATACAGGGGCTTAACAGATTCTTTGTATGGCAGTGGTGCTAGCACTTTATCCACCCCAAAGAACCGCAGAAGAACCATATTTGGCTTTTTATATGGTAACGGTGCTAGCACCTCAACCATCCCAAAGAACTGCTGAAGAACCTTTTTTTTGTGCGTGTGTACTGTGGGACACAGACAGACCCTTCTCTATAAACTTTCAAATGTCAGTTTTTTTTTTTTTCAGAAAACTTTTGAAGGAAGCCAACATTTCAAGTTTGTCAAATTTGTTGAATTTGAGTTTAAATCATTTTTATTCCACATCCTTACATCCAGTTTAGTATCTCAATTCCAAATCAGTATAAATCAGTAAGTGAATTGGAATTGAAAATGCAGTCCCAATTCAGTTCTGAATGGTGCACATCCCTGTCTCTAGGAGACCCTGTTCCTCTAACTTAAAGGAACACTCCAACTTTTTTTAGAATTAGGGCTTATTCAACTTCTTTCCTACATTTAGATATGTGGGCAAATGCATTTTTGTCTCAGTGCATGCATTGTTTTAGTTTGGCAGGGTCACCGCTAGCTTAACTTAGCATAATGAATGGAATCCTATGTTGCCAGCTAGCATGTCCCAAGTCAATATCTGCCTAGGAAATCGCCTAGTCTTAATCTGCATCGCTATTTGTACTCGTTGTGAATACGCAGGCCACAAGAAGTAATTAAGTGTTTTTTGGTTTATCTTGGATCACTTTAACTCGGGACATGCTAGCTGGCAACATAGGATTCCATTCATTATGCTAAGCTAAGCTAGCAGCGACCCTGCCAAACTAAAACAATGCATGCACTGAGACAAAAATGCATTTGCCAACATATCTAAATGTAGGAAAGATGTTGAAAAAGCCCTATTTCTAAAAACGGTGGAGTGTTCCTTTAAGGTGTTATAAGCAATTTAGCTTCCACCATAGCATCTCTTAACTATTTTTTACAAACCCCAAGGGTGTCACAAAGATATGTGTTTTCTCTGGCTACCTATTTCAGCAAAATCTGTCAGAGAGTAGGGACATTTTATGCATGGTATCCCTAAAAAGTTGCTTATAGCGCTTTTAGCATGGTGTCATTCTATGATGACATCCTATGAAAGACTAGGGCACAAATTCAATAACTTCTGCCGTGTTTCTACAAACAAGCAATTTATACTAGTCTATTTGCTCAGGTTGATAATGAGTGAATTTAATGAGACTAGACTGGACTTCTATGATGTCCATTTCTCTTTTGTTGCCATTCCTCTCACCTTTTGAGTGCATATTTCTTTCACCAGACACTCTGTTCCTCTTTCACTTCTCCTCCTCTCTAATACCCCCTGAGATCAAACTAGGCGTGCTGATCCAAGGAGTATGACAGCGATGGGTAATGTTGTCCTTATCAGCTTTAGAGTTGATAATCCTTGTCAAAGACAGCGTCAGGTTTGATCCAGATCTTCTTTTTTGTAGAGCATGCCCTTAAAATTCTTACAAAAAGTACTGTGAATGATGATCTCAGTTGATAAGATGATATTTTGATATATAACATGGTGCTTTATTGGTCAGAATGTTCTGAGAGGACACTTTTTTAAAGATAGATGTGCAAAAGTAAATTGGGTGTATTGTCAATTTCTTTCAGCCTTTATTCCTTCTAATTATCAGTTTGAGTTGAACAGTATTGCCTGAAGAGTCATTTTCAGTCCGGCTCATTTTGGGAATATTGGGTGGTTCTTTGTTACGTTTGCTGCGTCACAATTCGCCAATACTATGCTGTAAAATATGTACTGTTTTCGTGAAGAAAATGCACATATTTTTGAGTGTGTAGCAGAATAGTAGGCAAGCTTTGAGACATACTACTTCGTCATCTTTAACGGACAGCTCTGTCGCTTAGTTGCGGATGTCCTGTCATCATTTAAACTGCCCTGTCAATCATCTTGTCACAGTTAAAATCCTCCACATTCAATTTAATTTAATTTCCTACCGTTTCAGAGAGAAATGTAGTCGCATGTTGGTCTTGCCAGTCGTGGGTATTTGATGCAGAGACTCCTCATGTGTTTGCATAATGATGCATTTAAAGGTTAATGACCAGACGTATCATTACTAAAGTTCACAATGCTGTTGGAGATGACATATAATGTGGATAACATTGAATTGAATATATTTTCGTCAGGTTATTGATAATTAATCACTTAAACTGCTTTATCTAATGCTCTTTACTTAACTGTCGGACTTGCACATCTGCCATGTTTGTAGTTTTTAACACTGTTTATTCAGATTTGTAGTTCTAATCGAATCCCCGTTCAAAGCGCAATTGGTTGTGGGCAATATTTGACGTTGCACAGATTTGCACTTCTGATTCTAACTGGATAAAGAAGATCGTCCAGGAATCTTTGGAAAACTTGTTATGAACATACTACGATTTGGGACACACTTATTCTGATTTTGAATACTATTTAGGGCGGATAGTATGTGAATTGGGAAACTTGCTTGAAATCGACCATCTAGTTGTCTTTGCATAGATCTGAGAGTAACAGTATAGCCGATCTTAGAGAAACTGCAACAGGTTTGAAATCAAATGTTCCAAATGCTCCTTCCCTACACTGAAAGACTAGCCTGTGAACTCTTTTGAATACCTTAGCAACCACAATGCCCTGGCAACCATCCAGACACCTTGGCATTGTGGCTGCGACTTTCTTTCCTAGTTATGAATGCAAAGGCTTTATTTCTCCATAGACAGACACTTGTATTTCCCAATTCATACAGCTAGAAAAGAGAGATCTCAGTGCTCCAGCAAAATGCTCTTAGCTGTTTTGTTGTTGTTTTTTGCTTTCTTTGGCTTATTTTAAGTCTATTTTAAACCCTTCTCTCTCAGTGCTAAGCCTGAAATATCAAACAGTCGTCTTGCTGGCCTCGCTCTCTGAAAGCAGCTTACCGTGATGAGAGATGATAGCACTTAATTCACTGTGTGCGTGTCACCCCTTTTGTTGGACGGGAGGGAGGAAAGGAAAGCCTGCCCCCTCATCCAACACCTCCTCCTCCCATTCCTCTCTCTCTATAAAGGGCTTAAAAGAAACTGGGTGAAATTAAACATTATTGATAATTGGCTTTGGGATCATGGCACATTGTGTCCATTTTGTACCTGTATTTGCTCCTAATTGACCATGAAATCTAGGGCCTAATCCTGTAAGGGCAGCAGGTTTGTCCCGTTCCCCCGGCTGACAGTGATAAATAGCATCACCCCACCTCATGGTCCTCTGCACTTTGTAAGGCTAAAATGCTTATTCTTTTCCCCCTTTAATGGCTGTCAGTCTGCGGAAAATCATAAATCTACAGATGGAGTCACTGTGGCAGGTTTGTAGAGCTTTTTGTAATTGTTTAAATCCCCCATGTGATGTGGTTTAAAGCCCCCGTGGATCTGTAATTGCCTGTCAAACTCGGCTCGGCTACGCACCCCACCCCGGTCTGCGTGCCGCCCGCCCGCTCGCTTGTCTCTCGTGCATCCGTGTGGAACACTTATCACCACTCTCATCTATTTTAGAGCCAATGTCTCAGTCAACGTTGATTTGCTTCGCTCATTGTTTGCATCTGCTTGAGTCTGATAAACAATAAAATTGTTTGTTTTTTAGTTATATTCTTTATTAGCTTGTGCGTCTGTGTCTTTTGTGTTTGGCTTTGCTGTTGCATGGTGAATAGACTTAGATTGCATGGAAAGATAATTTGAAAGTGCATTGCTGAAAGACTGTATATGTGATTAGTTATGCTCTGTACACCTAAAAATAAAGGTTATTTAAAAGAAAAGCATTCTTTGCTAAACCTAAGGCGCATTGAATAGAATAACTTTTTTTTTTTGCTCTGTAGGGTATATGAGTTGGTTCTTGATGTTTCATTATAGTTTCTACAGATTGCCGCCAATGAACACACAAAGCTCCCCTACAGTGAATACATCAGGGACAATTGATCGTTTTATTAAGAACCATGTAACTTAAAGGGAAGCTCACCCTATAAAATACAATTCTGTCATCTTTACCTCACTCTCATGTTGTTTCAAACCTCTATGACTTACTTTCTTAGGTCACACTTTAGATTAGGGTCCCATTCTCACTATTAACTATGACTTTTGCCTCAATAAACCCCTAATTACCGCTTATTATTAGTTGTTTTAATGGTATTAGGTAGGATTAAGAGATGAAGAATATGGTTATGCAGATTATGACATTAATATGTGCATTATAAGTACTAGTAAACAGCCAATATCCTAGTAATATGCATGCTAATAAGCAACTGATTAATGGTGCAGTGTGTAATATTTATGAGGATCTATTTACAGAAATGCAACATAATATACATAACTATGTTTTCAGTGTTTTCAGTAGCCCTAAACGGACAAACTGCTCTACAGAGCGCTAGCTACTCTCTGCTGTCTCAGATGATGACATCTTTGTCCTGTGTCGGCCACCGTAGCTTCTCTATGCGCTTCGAAAGGGAGGGGTGTGCCGTGGACGGTTGCAATTCGCAGCCTCACCGCTAGATGTCGCTAAAATTTACACAGTGCACCTTTAATAGTGAGAATTGTAACCTAAACTAAAGTGTTACCTTTTCTTATATAGAAGGAGAATTTTGAATAACTCTTTTTTTTTTCTTCTTCCATACAGTGAAAGTCTATTGGGCCCAAAAATGAATTTGGGCTAATGATCTAATGATGATCCAAAGACTGGGGAAAAGCACCATAACTAACATATATCAAGATGATATGGGCCTATTTAGGTGTTTGGGTCACAGTGTTGGAGTAGTGTGGCACAGTTTCAATAAAGTACACCAGAACACATTGAATTCTATTGAATTGTTTTGAACGCTAAATTCTACACAACCAAGCACTCAGAACAGACCTGCCGTGTTTGCTGGGTTAGCTAATTTGCATGATTTCTTTAGTCAATCAGGTGCTAAAAAATACATGTGTGTGCACCTCATTTTTAGTTTTTGTGTATGTAGCATATAACAGGTTTGCATATGAACATCCACAGCTTGATTGTGATTCATAGCTGGAAATGCGTTGAATTTATACTTCAATAATTTGAGTCTTCTGCATCCATCTCACAGGAGTCTGGCGCTGATGCCCTGGAGCTGAATCTATCATGTCCTCATGGAATGGGGGAGAGGGGAATGGGGCTCGCCTGTGGGCAGGTAAATCCAACATTCAACAGCCACTGTACCATGCAGAGACAGCATCAGCTGTGAGGTACAGCAGCCACAGCAAATGCTTTTTAGTGTCTTATTTTGTAGCAACGTATTTGGCGGCACCATGGTACAGTGATGTATCAGATACATCATGTGCCATGTCAAAAAAAATTATTAGCATTTTACATGTCCAAAAACATGGCCATGCCATTGTGTAAATTGTTTGTTTGTGTTTTTTTGTTTTTTTTGGTCTGTCTATAATTGTTGATTATTATGCCAGATGATGTTTGGTACCCTGAGGTATTTGAAGTCTGCTGTCACTCAGCAGGGAGAGAAAGCGTGTGAAACCATGAGCATGAGGCCTGCTGGGAAAGATGTTGCACTCACAGTTTTGTGCATTTTGTGTTTCATTTTATGGATCTAGACCGGTACTGTGAATCTGACAGTAAACACTTGCTCTATTCCAGTCTTTTTATTGTCATGTTTCCCAGTAAAGTATCTAAAAATGAATTTACCTGAAGCGCGACACTGCATTAGACCTTTAGACTTATATTAATTTGTTTCTTTTTTTTTCTTGTTATTATTAAAACTATTGAGAGAGAAAAAAACTACCAGTGCAATAAAGCAGAATAATCTTATTCAGTGTTGCTTCTCAAATAAATGTTTATACATTTCTATAAATTTACTGGAAAACAAGACTGAAAGAGCTAATTCAAATTAGTTTGAAACCCAGTTTTTTTAAGCGTGTTTCCTCCACCATCTTAGATTCACTTTTTTCACTGACTGAGCTTGGTGCAAGTTAGACCAAATTAAAAGAAAATATGTAAGATTTTTGGAAAAAATATCCAAAACCACTAGAACAGTGTTATATATTTTGTTGGCTTGTATACTTACATTCAGTGCTTTAAGTGGGCCGGTATGCGCCGGTACTCAGTACCGCCACTTCCAAATATAGCTCTTGAGCGTACCGCCACCTCTCCGTGCGCCCAGAACGTGCTTTTAGCGTACCGGTACACTCATTTGCACATCTGTTTTAATCCTTACCTGCACCTTTTCTTGCGTACCGCTACTTCTCGCCTTTATAATGGACGCCCAATTGTTTAATTAAGTGGCACGCGAATTACTGTAGGTGCGTAGTGCCTTGTTTCGCCTGGCTCTGCAGCACGAGTGTCTGCTGACTGTGCCCACGCCTCGTCCACTTGGCACAACGCCAAGCGAAATGGGGTCTCGGATGCGCACTCCGTCGAGTAGGCTATAAATAAAGATTTCCATGAGCCATTGATGAAATGTGCGTCCTATTTGAATTGTATTGAGAATGTAGTAAATAGTGGCGGGTCGTTATCGGCGTTAACGTGAGACTCTTATCGGGCGATAAAAAAAATGTCGCCGTTAATCTATTCTCAAAGTTGGGTTGGGAGCTGGGTCTATACTACGCAAGCTATGATGACTTTCACAGTGATATTTTAGCGCGAATGTATAGCTACCTAGCCGAATTGCACTGTAGGGAGCGAGAACGAGTCTTCGAACCTTCGTGTATGCCTACTGTGAAACTACCACATCATGCGTGAACGCTGTCTTCCGAACTCGGGTGCGCACCCGCAAACCGCACTCGAGTCCTGACGAGCGTGACTGACATACTGTAAGCAGAGAGCTGTACATATCATTTCTGCTCGTCGTCAGCGTTCTTTAGAGCATTTGCAGTACATCCGCGGCAGATAGACGCAAGTGCCATTACGTACTGAAGCTTTGGTAACAAAACCAATGGTTCAAAACAAAAATATAAAAGTTAGGTGAACAACGCTATTCATTCTGCCACCTTCTCGCCGACGTTGCATTAAGTAACGGGTAAACAGCTGCTGCTTTTACCCCGTTACGCACCCCGGTTTCGGACCTAAAAATAATATGAACACGGTCCAGGGAGCAATCGAACTCGGATTCAGTCCAGGCAATCGAACCAAGTGTGAAAGCACCAGTCATTATTTGGGTAACACACATATTCTTTAGCACACAGATTAATCTAGATTCATTTCAAAATCACAGTAAGATTAATCTAGATTAAAAAAAAATATCTATGCCCACCCCTAGTAGTAAAACACTACGGAGAAGGTCGAACATGAGCTAAAACTGCCAATAAAATGACCCGATGAAAAGAGAGTTTCTAACTGTGTTGCTATTTGATTAGAAAAAAGAAAGAAAAAAGTTAACATTGGCCTGGTAGTGAGGCGCTGTCAATGATCTTGCTTTGTAAATAAACCCTTACTGTAACAAATGCTATAGTTAAACAATAACAAGAAGATAAAAAGAGCTTTAAAATATGGACTTTTTTGAATGATTGAACAATCTCCCATAACCACGCCCCTAACAAAGCCCCGCCCCCTTTAGTGAGTACCGGTACTTTATTTTTTCCACTTAAAGCACTGCTTACATTATCCCAAATGTTTCCAAGAATGTTTAAATCCAGTAAAATAAGCTATTTTAACCAGGACACGGACCGTGTCTGTGCGTTGCCTATCAATGACATCATACCCTCGATTTCCATAGAATCCATGGAAACACCCCACATACACATGAGCGGAAGAAGCGGAAGCACTCATCTGCGGCATAATAATAACTCCACAAAATCAATGCATCATTAAGCATTAAGCCTTTGTTTTGAATAAGCAACCTCTAGCGGCGGAAAATTTCATATTGTGGCTTAATATTTTTAAATATATGTATTTTATTTAATAATCAAAACTTGCGCTAACAGCAGTTCAGCATAAATATGAATTCATAATTTCACCTCATATTTGTTTGTAATGTTTTCATGAGTATTAGAGTACTTTGTAAGTCTGCTGCAACACAGATTGCTAGAAACAGAGCTACAATTTGTAAATGGTGACTTTTTTGGATTGGATTGGAAGCTTGTTTGAGCTTGAGTTCAACTATTATACTGATGTGGGCATGAACTGGATGTGTCCAAATATCAGTTTAGGCTGTGTGTAGGCTGGTCCAAACCTACAACATAACACTTTTATGTTTCACACAACATAAATTTGTCTCCATAGATTTGGATGTGATGCAGATTTTGACTTTGCCTCTTTAATAAGGTATAGATTCATGTGCGGTCACACGTGCGTTCATATGCGTACCGTTCCAAATCAGAGCGCATTTCAGCTCTCATGAATGGCTGATGAGACACTGTCAACTTTGCCGAACCTGCATCAGTGCGTATCCACTTACCGTAACATTGGTTCTGTCAAAGCATTTTAATAACACTTTTCCATCACGCCATATTCAACTAAAGAATTAGCCGAATTTAATAATCCACAAATAATCTCTTTTGCGGTTTGTAAACAATTTTCATTCAAGCACATAACTCCATTATTCGAATCAAATGCAGCGTTTGTGTTCTTGGCCCGTTGAGATTAAAGTGGGATTTTTGTTGTTGTTGTTTTTGGGTTTCACACCAGAGTATGGTGCCTATTACAGAGGGGGAAAAAAGTGGTGTATTGTTTATAGTTTTGCTTATGATTACACCCTCAGCAACTGTGAAAAGCTGAATAACATCCTGTCAACTGATGTACGTGATAGAAAACATTGCATCTCAGCACCTTAGAAAACTTTATTCTGTGATTATCATAAGCTTTGTTTGGATTTATGATGCATAGTTGTTAAAAAGAATAAAATGCTGCTAAAAGCTATAAATGAAAACATCTGGTTTCTCCCTCTGTTTCAAGAAAGACATGTTTTCTGTCTTTAAATCTTGAAAACCTGAAACAGTACCTGTCATGGTCAAGAATGTGACATGAAATCTGCCATTTAAGCTTGAAAAAACCCTGCTTAGACCAGTTCAGACCAGCGTATATTCTTAAATAGGCATTGTTAGACGGTTACTGGCACAAGTTGAAAACGCTTGTTGTTATACCGTTGATAAACCAATGAAACCAAAACCCGCATGAAACTTCCCAAGACACTTTATACTGGTCAATAAGTTCCTATAATTTTGACCACCATATTTTAAAGGAAAAATTTAAATACTGTCATCATTTACTCACGCTCATGTCATTCCACACCTGGATGATATTCTTGCTTCCATGAACATTAAAATTCGATTTTTTGCAGAATGTTTATACTGCCGTTCTCCATAAGGTGAATGTGAACTGTGGCAAAAATGCTAAAAAAATATATATAAAAGTATCATAAAAGTTGCCCATATTACAAATTTCCAGATCTCCTGAAACCTATGAAATGACAAACAGACCAACATTTGAAATATTATTCAGTGAAATCTTCAACCATTAATTTCAATTTTCAATCTACCACAGAATAAAAAATAAAGGTTTATATATTAGTTATTTATTGCTCACAATTATGAGAAAAGAAGTCAAAATTGCCAGTTATAAAGTCAGTATTGTGAGATGTAAACTCGCAATTGTGAGAAAAAAAAAAGTCGCACTTATCTTTTAGATCTTTATTCCATGGCGGACACAAGCTTCTGTATCATTCTGTCCAGAATAAAGAAAAAATGGGTTTGGAATGACATAAGAGTAAATTATTTTATATTTGTTTGAAATATTCCTCATGTATCTTCATGTTAAGGGTCTCAAATCAGTCAAGAACAGTGTAAACCATGACTGGCTGTTTTGTAATATACTTTCTGTAGTACTTTCAGTACATTCTGCCTGAACATGATCACGCTGTGTTTTTTCCCTTTGGGTGAGGTACAGCGACATGATGTTTCCTCATCAAAGTCGTTACACACAATCTGTGAAAGTCTGTCACATGAATTAAGCCCAGAGGTGACGTACGTGACCCTTCCTATTACCATTTCTCTTTGCCCGTATCTGGCCTGAAAAAACGCACACCTCTTCATTCTGCTCACCTGACTATGTGTTATACCACAGGATATAAACCAGCTTTTCCATCCAAACAAAGACAGAGTTATTTCCCTCCACCGTGGCTGTAAATTCACAGTCATATCCATTCGGTTTGCTGTAGATTTTCCATTGTAAGACAAAGAGCTAATCAAAGCCCGAGGGCAGGTATCTGCCAAGAGAACTAAAGAGACGCAATATCATTTAATCACTCCGTTTGGCACCTCGTCTACTTTCCTTGCCTGTGGAAAAGAAGGGAAAAAAAAACATTAATTCAGCATTGTTTCTGACTGCATGAAAAGAGATACAATTTGATTTTAATGGGATGTTAATATTCTCTCTCGATTGCTCTCATTTCGGTTTGTTTTGCAATAAAACTGTCCCCATTTTCTCAAAGCTGTTTAACATTTAACTTGGAGCAGATTAGAGATGTTTTTGTTTACATATGTTAAACATTCATGTTTGTAATTTCTGTTTACTGTTGATTAATGCTTTAAACATTAAGGCGAATTCACTAAGCAGATGTGCGCAGAAAAAAAAAAGGTTCAGACTACACGTTATCAGGCCGATTTTGGCACGATCCGCTTGATGTAGGGTGTCGTGGTGGTTTGTAGACGACGATGGGCGTCGGGACGCAAGAATCGATCTTTTCATCTCATATAGTGGACGACAACCGATGTAGGAGCCACAGAAACTCCAATAGGATTACACCAATGGGACCAATAAGACCAAACTAATAGGAGCACAGAAGCTCTTCCGTACATAGCTTGCAAACATGGCAAAATGAGAGAGAGACAATAGTATTGGTCCTGCTAGGTGGAATTATGAAGTGGAGGAAAGGTTCGTGGAGCTATGGCAACAATACTCCTGCTTTATGATGTTTCCTTGAGTGACTGCCACAGCAGAGTGAAAAAAGATGAACACTTCCGAATGATAGCGGAGGACCTTCAGCAACCTATTGAGTACTGGAATTAGCATTAGGCTAACACACCACTTCGGAACTTTGTTTACGCCCTTCCAGAAGTTCCGCCTTTCTTTATGACATCAAGCATGTTGTTAAAGATGACAAGCGATGATTGGTCGGAAAGCAATGTGTAGTGTGACATTTCTTGTCAACTGAACTAGCTCAACTGAACCTGCTTGACGAACCAAGCAGGTTCAGTTGAGCAGGTTCAGGTTCTTGCAGAAGCTCAAACGTGCTGCGTCACATGAGAATGAACCTCGTTTTTTCTTGCTGAAGCTCAAACTTTCTGCGTTACACGAGAATTTACCTCATTGTTTTTTTAAGGAAGCTCAAACGTGCTGCGTAACACGAGAATAAATCTCATTGGTTCTTGCAGAAGCTCAAGCGTCCTGCGTAACACAAGAATGAACCTCATTGGTTTTTGAGGAAGCTCAAGTGTCCTGCGTAACACGAGAATGAACATCATTGGTTCTTACAGAAGCTCAAGCGTCCTGCGTAACACAAGAATGAACCTCATTGGCTCTTATAGAAGCTCAAACGTCCTGCGTAAAACAAGAATGAACCTCATTGGTTCTTGAGGAAGCTCAAGCGTCCTGCGTAACATGTGAATGAACCTCATTGCCTCTTACAGAAGCTCAAACGTGCTGCGTAACACGAGAATGAACCTCATTGGTTCTTGCAGAAGCTCAAACATGCTGCGTAACACAAGACTAAACCTCATTGGCTCTTACAGAAGCTCAAACGTGCTGCGTAACACATGAGAATGAACCTCATTGGTTCTCACACGTCAAGTGAACATGCTTGAGCTTCCGTTTACCACAACTGATGTGTGAGTTGATGAATGTTTATATGTGAATAAAAGCCTAAAACAATCATGTCTCTTCAGAAAATTTGGACTATATGGATTTGCTTCACGATCCCTTTATTACCTTTTTGAAGCATCAAAGAGGTAGTTTGGGTATCTGTCAATGGAGGGACAGAAAGCTCTCAGATTTAATCAAAAAGAGTTTGTGTTTCGCAGATGAACGTCATAAGGGTGAGGTAATTAATGACAGAATAAAAAATTGTATTTGAACTATCCCTTTAAATTAAGTCATTGGCATTATTTTCAGTGCACAAACACCATTTTTAATTTCTTTAGAGTCATTGTAGCTTTATTCACAAAACTTTCAACAAATGGAAACGTCATTTAAAAGCAATGCTATTAGTTTTTACCTTGTGATGAAAATATCCTCGTCAGTATTGTGTATGGACATGACGTGCAGAAATAAAAATTGATATTGTGGCCACACAATTAAGAATTTGTTCCCACGACTTAATTAGTTGCCACGTTTTAGATATAGTTAAATCATGGCAATGATGTGGTCACGATTTAACTAAAGCGAATTATTAAAATCTTCATTCTTGCCCACAGTATCTTGATTTGTGTGTGGAGCTCCATCATTTTGTAATGTCATATTAATACATTTTTACTTTACACATTTTTATATTTTAGTGCATAGGATGCATTTGGGTAAGCTAATTAGCCCGTTAGCAAAGCGTTTCAGTTTACCAGTTCAGCTCACGCAGATCTAGTGGGTTAATCGTTGAAAGCATTTGAAACTATCATTCTATATTTATGTTCTTTAAAAAAAAACATTGCCAGTGCATTGCAGTAATACGTTGTAACTTCTCTCTTGTTATTTTTGTCGACAGCATGTTTTAATTAATTTCGTTTTAATTATTGTAATGATACATTTTTGTCTCATCTTTCGGTATTGTTGACAAATATTTTAGTCAGTAATTAAACGCTATCTGTGGGCACAAATCATTCTCACTAATTTGTAATCACAGGAAAAGATTTGTGAGGGAAAGATCTCAGGGGTCACGGAGTTCTCGCTCAGGTTTGACTCAGCATCCTTCGGGATCTCATCTTTTTTTCACCTTCTGCCTTCAACACAGTTCCCCAGTTTCGCAAATTAAAACCGGCTCTCGTTCCCAAAGCTATTTTGAGCCTACCAAACAGGGCCGAATGACACCCGACTTCCATCATACCTCCTGCGAGACCCAGCCAACCCTTAACGAGAGTGCCCACCTTCCGTGACCTTGCACTGTAAAATTAAAATTTCAGGTGTAAAGCTGCTATTTTTCCTGCATTCCTCCCAGCATTCTTTCCCTTTGCCCATTCGCCCCCACTCCTCACAGCCTGAGGGGGTTTTGGGCTGCTTTCCATCTCTCTTTCTCTCCCCTTCTCTTCCAGTTGCAAAAGCACTCCAGTTCCCTGCTTAACCTGCCCTGCAGTGACGGCAGAGAAAATATATAAAGAATCCAGCATGCCCTCTCCTTTAATTTCATACAAGGCACCCCCACCCCACCCTTAACCACGCGGCCACCTGCCAAATCAGTGCTGCCGGAGTCACCGTGCAATGCACTCAGCCCTTATTGCAGCTCACAAGTCGATTTTCATCTCTGAATGCTCTTCAGTGGTTCTGAAAGCTCTCCTCGCCGCTCGCTGCCCCCTCCGTCTGCGAGGCACGCCGCCTTTTTAAAACGCTCACGACTACTGCGGTAGGTCCGCTGCGCTTGCAGACCCTTGAAAAGCACCTCTCCGAGGGCTGGATGCTTACTTTTTTCCAAGCAGCACATGTGCTTCTAAGTTAAAAATGTTTACCTTAGCCCATTAAAATATTATATAGTCGACAAATGAAAATGTATCAAATAATGTGAGATACAAGACATGAAGTACACTAGGTTTTTAAATATTTCTACTTTAAACTGTATTTAATAATTGTCATTATTTATAGGCATACTTTGAACTGTATGTTGTTTTTTACATACTGTAGGTAAGATCAGGCATAACATTATGACCAGTGAAAGGTGAAGTGAATAACGCTGATTATCTCTTCATCACAGTGCCTGTTAGTGGGTGGGATATATTAGGCAGCGAGTGAACATTTTGTCCTTAAAGTTGATGTGTTAGAAGAAGGAAAAATGGGAAAGCGTAAGGATTTGAGCAAGTTTGACAAGGGCCAAATTGTGATGGCTAGATGACTTGGTCAGAGCATCTCCAAAACTGCAGCTCTTGTGGGGTGTTCCCGGGTCTGTGGTCAGTATCTATCAAAAGTGGTCCAAGGAAGGAACAGTGGTGAACCAGCGACAGGGTCATGGGTGGCCAAGGCTCATTGATGCACATGGGGGCGCAGGCTGGCCAGTGTGGTCCGATCAAACAGACAAGCTACTGTAGCTCAAATTGCTCTAGAAGTTAATGCTGGTTCTGATAGAAAGGTGTCAGAATACACACTGCATCACAGTTTGTTGCAAATGGGGCTGCATTGCCACAGACTAGTCAGGGTGTTTAATACTGTTTAATAGTCCCATTAGATCATATCACGTTTCCTATTTTTTCATCCCCTAATTTAAGGCCTCTTAAAATAATATTTAAGAAGTTTGTTACCATTTAAGTCTATTTTTATTCGCAAATGTGAGGGAAACGCTTGTAATGTTGATCCCTGTTTTCATGTAAAACCGTCCGGCGACGGGTCACAGACTCTCTGCCGAAAGCAGCCCAGCTACACAGGTGCGCTCTCTCTCCATCAAAGCGTGTAATACTGTGTACAGCAAACTGCTTAGAGGGAAAAGCGTCCCTGCTCCAGACTCCCTGGCCCACAGACAGCGGCTCTCACCCCCATCTGGCCTGTAATAAGCTGTCACGGGAAGCCCTCTGAGGGAGCGGCGGTCTCCGGTGCGAGAGCAGAGTTCTTACAGGCAGCATCTGTTTGGTGGCTGGTGTCTGGCTGCGGGCCATGACCCCTGTGCCTTGTACCGAGGCAGGCATAATGCAATTTCATGACCCTTTGGGAGGAAGGCCTGTCCAGCTTCCTGTAAGTCTGTTGTTGTTGTTTCCTTCAAATGCTGCCACCGTTCGGCTTGTAGAAACCAATCCCTCAGGAAGCAGGGCTCAGTTGCGACTCGACCAGCCACACGCCACTCACTCAACCTGCAGTGTTGTCACGCAGCTCTGAATTTGTATTACAGAAAATATTAGCATGAAGATTCATAGTAATATTGACAATCATGGATTTTTATTATTAGTCTGAATATTTTACCGGTTTAAAGGTTTTTACTTTTAATCAGCAAGGATGCATTAAATTAAGTTTTCTGAATGTTTCCACAAAAATATTAAACAGTACAAATGTTTTCAACATTAATAATAATATGAAATGTCTCTTGAGCACTAAATAGACTGGGGTAATGGCTGTTTCTTTACAGAAATAAATTACAAAATATATTAAAATAGAAAACACTTATGTATTATTATTCTTTTTGAAATATTTCATAATATTACTATTCTTACCAAATTACCAAATAAATGCAGCCAGGGCAAACATAAGAAACTTTCACGACAACAATGTACTAAAAAGAGACTCGCATTTTTCACAATGTTATCAAAATGATCCCCGTTCACACGGATCCGTGGAAACAACTTGTACGGCTTGGTACAAGTGTTGTTCGTATTTGGAAGATCGTTGATTGTCATTTTTTTTATATTCGTACTACCCGTTTTGTTTAAACTTGGAAGAATGTTTTTTGTGTCTCTGCAGATGATGAGGTTATGGTACATGACAGCATCTGAAATACACAATTGAGTTTAGAGTCGAAGTTTGTCTGTACATTTGATGATGTAAAATAAATGTTTATGAAGGCCAAAATTAGCAAAAATGGACAGTGTGTTAGCCCTTTACAGTGTTAAAAGGAAAAGTGAAATAAAGTCATAGGATGGCTTTAATGTTTTTTGTGACTGGGTATATTTAGGTATAAAGTAATAGTTTAAAGCCACAATATGCAATACGCCTTGATTTCACAGAGCTTTTATTATGCCGCAGACGAGCACTTCCACTTCTTCCGCTCATGTGTATGTGGGGTAACGCAGCGCTGTTTTATCATATTAGATACATTTGAGTGTGTTGAAAGTTATGTTATAATGCCACTCTGTGTGTTCGTTTGCCATCTACTTTGAGACACTTGTTACTCACTGCAGTAAGATAGATCGGTATTAGGCATGGTAAAACATGGTACTCACGGTTAATTATGAAAACAAGATTTAAACAATAAGACTAACTGTGTTAAGCTATATAACAATGATTATAGTTGTCTCTTGATGAATGTATCCGAACAGTTGCTCATCTGTCTAATAAAACGCATAATATATTAAGGTGTCTTTAGTGTTTCCATAGTTTCTACAAAATAAAACCGGAAATCAAAGGTAACGCGGATATGTTGTCATTGATAGGGGACGCACGGACAAGGTCCATGTCCTGGTTAAAAGCACACAAGTCAACAAAATATATAACATTGTTCTAGGATATTTCGGATATTTTAATCAAAAAATCGTACATATTGTGCCTTTAAAAAAATATCTAACAACATGGATCATAAATTCAATGTCTGTGTTACTTACTTTGTTGAGAAGATGAGTGTCCTTAACTGAACAGAGCTGCTCACATTCCGTTAACGAGAAAAAGACATGATTGGAAGGAAACCAGTTACAGTTTTTAAAGTTAAAATGTATAGACAATTTAATAAAGAAATCATTTACCTGCCGAGAGAGTGTTCACAGTCTGTGTAGTTGAATAGCT
Organism: Gobiocypris rarus; assembly: GCA_023029165.1. Lineage (NCBI taxonomy): Eukaryota > Metazoa > Chordata > Actinopteri > Cypriniformes > Gobionidae > Gobiocypris > Gobiocypris rarus. The sequence continues at coordinate 8,090,638 of CM040924.1, read as the reverse complement.
GAGCTCCAGAAAATCAGTAATAAGGTGGCTTTGACAGTTACAGATTTGAAAAACAAAAAGGCGGGAATAAAGAACCCTAGACTCCAACAACCATTTCAGCATTTAAAGGGTTCTTCAGGACGACACAGTTCTAAATAGAACCATCAGTTTTTTGTAGTCTTTCTCTGCTCTTCTCTTTGCTGTGTTGTATTGCCACTTTTGTTCTTAGCACTTTTTTCGCCTGGAGTTCAGGATTCTCTATATCAACCAATGAATCTCTCCAGCAACCCGCCAGCGCTATCAAACATCTCTCGGGAGCACAGATATTACCTCTCCCGCTCTGGCAGACACTCGGAGTGGACAGGTTGAACCTAACACTCCAGCCTTGTTTATACCCTGTTTAAGTCTTGAATAAATCAAGACAAATTGCTGTGGATGGTGCTCACTGCTGGGTCAAGTGCATAAATCCAATATTTTCATAAAAATAAAAATCTGGGAATGTGTTTATCATCTCAAATAGCGTAACCTTTCGCGTTCCTTCTCTTTCAGTGCCTTTCGAATACATTTTGAATACTTTTAGGTGCAAATATAACCCGACTTTATGTGTATCTCAGGTAAAATACGTACCCAAGGACGCACCAGATCGCACAACGATTTTTTTTCCCCTCCGCTCTTTGGTTTTGTACCGCGCTGAATCACTCAGCATGCCTTAGAAATGGAAAGGAAATAGTCAGGAGGAGATGTGTTTTTCTGTGGGCTTCTGTATTCTTACAAATCAATTCCGGCTAATGGTTTTAAAAATCAAATGCTAACCTTTTCCTGTGCAGGGAGTGACCTTAGAACTTCGCTTTGCACATACAGCTTGTACATCACACTTCTTTATAGAGACGGGCAGACCCATTGCTCAAGGGAATATATGCCAACAGTTATTGGATATGTCAAAACAGAGACCTATTTCCTGTGAAAGAAAAGAGAGACCAAGAAGGACCGGGATGAGAAAGGGAGTCGAGGCCGTTACTGAATGAAAGCTTCATGTCGGGTTTACAGTCTTTTAAAGCATCTCGACTGATCTGACATCAGACTTCGCTGTTTGAATTAAACCGTGTCTGTTTTACTTCACAGGGATATAAAGGGTTTAATGCGGTAGTGTGTCTTTATTTGAGGCCTGGAGGAAAGGGACAGGGTGCTGCATCCGCTGCCAAATATTAACATGAAGATAATGGATGCAAAGAAGAGAGACTACAAAGAATAAAAAACAATTATAGAATTTATTAAAGACATTATTTTTAAGAGGATAAGTTAATAATTAATACTTTTATTTAACAAAGGATGCATTCAATTGATAAAAATTTGCAGACATTTAAAATGTTACAAAATATTTCTGCTGTAAATAAATGCTGTTCTTATGACCGTTCCATTCATCAAAGAATCCTGATGAAAATGTTGCACGGTTTGTACAAAACTAATATATTAAGTACTGGGCAACCGATTAATCGCAATTAATCGCATCCAAAATAAAAGTTTGTGTTTACATAATATTTATGTGTGTACTGTGTATAATTATTATGTATATATAAATACACACTCATTCATGTATATATTTAAGAAATATTTGCATGTATATATATTTATATAATTTATCTTATATATAAATATTTTATATATAAATATAAAAAATTCCTATATATATATATATATATATATATATATATATATATATATATATATATATATGTTCCATATATATGTGTGTGTATTTATATACATAATAACACAGTACACACACATATGTTATATATTATTAAAACACAAACTTTTATTTTGGATGCGGTTAATCACGATTAATCGATTGCCCAGTACTAAGTAGTGATGCTTCAGTAGTGAAAATTCACAGAAATAAATGACATTTTAATATCATTTTGTAAAGTTATATGTGTAATAATATTTCACAATACTATACCTTTTAGTATTATATATAGTATATATATTATAGTATTATATATATTGTTTTTTAAATGTTCACTTATTTATAGAGTATTTCACTAAATCAGTGCAAAATTAATGCAGTTTTCAGTTCGTTATTGGTTTGGTAATGAATAATTTGAATTTTATAAGATCTATAGCTTTTCATACAGACAGGTGTTACTGATAATAGTCCAGTGATTTCTCATATCATCATCATGAATGCTTTGATTGTAACATTGTCTAAGTTGCGGTTGTGATTTTACATTGCTAAAAAGTATTGTTGCAAAGACAAATGCAACCTATTCTCTCCTAAAAAGATTCACAAACACCAAACCTCCTTCACTGATAGACCTGAGTCTCTCTCTCTCTCTCTCTCTCTCTCTCTCTCTCTCTCTCTCACTAAACAGCACAGACTGACAGACCAGGGCAGCTTAATAAAGCATGAATCCTCCTGGAACAGCAGTTCACACTGTTATGATCCCTCTCTATCTCACCCCCACCGACTACAGGCTCCCCTCTCCATCTATCACTCGCTTGTATTCCTCTCTCTCCCACACACACACACTCACTCACACACACTCACTCACTCACACACAGAGAGAGAGACTCAATCAGGTCTGCCAATATTTAAAGGGATAGTTCTCCCCAAAATGAAAAATTATCATTTACTCATCCTTATGTTGTTCCAAACCTGTATGAGTTTCTTTCTTCTCTTGCACACAAAAGAAGAAATCAGCCATTGACTTCCTACTATGTTTTGTTCTTTGGGACGGCAGTGGCTCAGTGGTTCATGTAGGTTGTCTACAAACCGGAAGGTTGGTGGTTCAGTCCCCGGTTCCACCGGACCAAGTGTCGAGGTGTCCATGAGCAAGACACCTAACCCCAGCTGCTCCCAACGAGCTGGATGGCACCTTACATGGCTGACACCGCCGTCGGTGTATGAATGAGTTAGTGAATGGGTGAATGTGAGGCAATATGTAAAGCGCTTTGGATGGCCATTGGTCTGTTAAAAGCGCTATATGAATGCAGTCCATTTACCATTAAAATCTTTTTCATGTTAAAGGAGTAGTTCACTTCAGAATGTAAGTTTCCTGATAATTTGCTCACCCCCATGTCATCCAAGATGTTCATGTCTTTCTTTCTTCAATCGAAAAGAAATTAAGTTTTTTGAGGAAAAGCATTCCAGGATTCCACGCATTATGTAATTATGTTGGACAGGTCACGCGAGACGTAGACGGAAGTACCGACCCAGTGTTAACAAAGCAAACATGCAAAGACTAAATCGAACGCCCTTTTACGAAAAAAAGGCAAAACAACAATGTTGGGCCAGTTTTTTTGGCAGTGGGGGTTCATTTAAGTTCTGCTGTTTTGTTTTCTCATGCCTGTTTTGTCTTTGTTTAAGTTTGCTTGTTGGTTTCATGACCCATTTGATCAGGATCCAGAGCTGGTGCGGAACATCTGTCGGTGGGTTCGGCAGGCTGTCTGTATCCCGTTCTTTGCCAAACTCACCCCTAATGTGACCAACATCGTGGACATTGCCAAGGCTGCGCAGGAAGGTATTTGGCTGTTTTTATGGTATATTCATACCATTTTTGGTATGATTATAGTGGTACATTTCTTAGCAAAACTCAGCAAAAGATACAATCTACCTCAGCTTTCCCAATAAAAGTCAACCAAACTACACTTCCCATCCTTATGCATGACATAAATATAATTGAATACATAGATAAACATCAAAAAATGTGCATCCTTTGCCCTTTTTGTTTTTACTTATCGAAATGCACGTATAGAAGTCTTAAAGGTACATTGGCAAAAGCAGCCTGTTTAATTCTAAAGGTCAGAGAATGATGGAAAATGGTTATATAAAACTAAATTGCACATTTTTGCTGCAAGAAACCTTGACTAATGTTATAAATGGACTTTAGGGAAACGAAACAGAAGTCTAGAACATGTCCTCAATAAAACTGTTTCCCAGTCCAGACGTTAGAGCTGCCCTAGAAACACGTTCCCCTCACGACCTCGACTAACAGCCTGACATCTCCTATACCGAGTTAGAAACTCTCTATAAACAGACCCCCAGGTTTTGGGATCCAGATTTTTTAGGAATTTGGCCTTCCTCCCTCCCCTTCCCCATGCCTAATGTCTCTTCCCTGTTGGCGCAGGTGGAGCAGATGGTGTCACAGCCACCAACACGGTTTCAGGGCTGATGGGACTCAAGGCAGACGGCTCTCCCTGGCCTGGCATCGGCCGAGGAAGGCGCACCACATATGGTGGAGTGTCTGGTGAGTGTCACCCACCTCACTGGATCCATTTCTTTCTCCTCTGAGGTTTAACGGGTGTGTGGCACAGACAGACTATGTGTGCACATCCACTTTTTCCCCCCTGTTTAAGGTGTGTAGGAGTGCATATGAATTCATGTGCATGTTTGTTTGTGTGTGTGTGTGTGTGTGTACACTGGTCACAAGCTCTAATAGAACAGACAGATGGAATGGAGGTTGTTGGAGTGCTGAAATCGTAAAACAGCTGATCTGCAGGGCTTTTGCTTCAAGATAAAACAGTTTGTGCTCTATAATGTGAAATATGGACATCTTGCCAGCATATATTATAGGTTTGGTAGCAGCACGGCTCATTTTCTATGCCATGAGGTGACCATGAACACATTTGCATGTTTTTGTCCCCAATAGCACAAGTGCGAATGTGATTTTATGCAACAGTTCATTAAATAAAAGGTTAATATTGTGTTAGATTGTATACACAATATTGTCTGTTTTAGCTCATTTTTGCCAACAAAAATACAATCACACCAAAAAATTATTCAGACACCTTCAACATTTTCTCACATTATCAGTTTATTCGCTATAGTTTAGAAAATGGTGATAAAATATGACACTAACTCAGAGTTAAACTGTCAGAACAAATTCATCTTGATAATGTCAGATAACTTTGATAGAAATTACAATCAACTGTCAGCGGTTACATTTAAGTGCACAATTGATCTAATTTAGGGTCAACCAATGACCAAGCAATGCTTCATTTTGTTCAGTCTGTAGTGTAAAAGGTTGCATTAGCAAATAAAGAAAAAACACTTAAATTAAGAATTTTTGGGTATAATATGTCGCAGTTTATTTTATTTTGCTATCCTCACTTACATAAATTAACTATAGTGTCCTGCACCCACTAGTAAAAAAAATATATCTGGTGTCTGAATAATTTTGTATTTTGAAATACAGTAATTTTGACTGTATTTCATTCCTGAATGAATCGATTGATTGAACGAATCGAATTAATGAATGACTCATTAAGACATTTACCGCCACCTACTGGCAGTTTTATTTTCAAATTAAGAGTATTTCATATTTTTATATTAATAAAAAAACCCATTTAAGGTATAGGTCACCCAAAAATTACTTTTTTAAATATACAGTATCTTTATAACTATACATTCTAGTCATAATTTATCAGTTATAAATGACAGAATGTTTAATTTTTACATTTCATATAATGTTAAAAAATATTTTTATATTTAATATTAATATTTATTTATTTATATTTTCAGAACTAAACCCTTTTTTATTTTTAATAACATAAGGTTAAAGTAAATACATTTAAATAAGTAACCTTAGTTCTTAATCTCAGATTGAGCTCTCTGACTTTTAGACCTCACTGTATGAAGTCTCCCATCTCCGGCTAAGTACGTACATTTAGTGCATAGTATATGAAACGGGATGCAGCTTTCACTCTATAATTGCTTTAGTCAGACACTGTTTCCTTTCCTTTGCAGTGATGTGCTTTTGTCTGGTTCTAGTTTTGCCTGAAGTCTTGCCAGAACCAGAAAGCTTGTTTAATTTACAGTAAAAGGTATTGTAGTTCTTCGGGATGTTCCCAGATAACCTCACTGAAATCTTTAGTTTACAGGATGAATATTTTGTCCTATGAGTGTGCAGCAAGAGCTTTCAGGAGTGCAGATTTTCATCCTTGGTGTTGGGCGTCAACAGAGAGCTTTTGAAATGCGGTCCTCTGGTTGCCATGGCATATTGACGTTCTATGAAGACATTACACAGATGTGTCTTCAAAAGAATAATGTTTTTCTTCGCCACTCTACAGGGGCCATACTGATGGATTTCACACTGATATCCGTCCACTGACATCTGAAGGATTCTTCTGACTGTGGCGCTTTCTTTAGAGCATTTTCATTCCATTTATTAGTGGCACTTACTAAGTGTTGCCCGTACTATAGGGTTAGAGATTTGAATGCAAGATTATTAAACTTTAGTGTGTTACTCGTCGCTAATTGTTTGTGCTACAAACATGAATGATACCTCAAATTAGGGGTGGGCAATATGAACAAATTTTATTTCACAATAATATATTCAGTAAAGAGTTTTTTGATCTTTTTGATTTGACAGACAGGCTATAGCAGGTTTATTAGGCTACTGTCACTTTAAGAACAAATGCACGGATACATTATACTGATACACATCCGGTTTATGCCCAATTGTTTATTTTCACTTGAAACATAGCCGACTATGTTTACTAAATACTCCACACGATGGGCATTTTGACATAATTGTGTGTGTATTCGGCCATTCAAGTGTAATATGATGTAAAAGAGAACTCGCATGTTGATTGATTACTTTAAGAATTGCAAACATTTGTAAAAAAATATATTGCAAGTTTTCTTAAATGTTATGTATAAAAATGCAAATAAGGCATTATCTAATTAAATATGCACTAATTTGCAAAAATCTGAACATTGGATAAAGCCAGGTTCAAAAATCCTGTTTCTTTTCTCTTTTTCTCTTTTTTTTTACCTATTAGAGTCAAAGGTTTTTACAGAGGGGATTTTGGATATCTCTGTTTATCACTCCGTAAATCAGAAAAACTGTCAACAGTCAACCATTTTTTAGGAATAAAATCATGCATATTATATTTGAACAAAACCCCTCGGTAAAAACCTTCAGAATATAGATAGGAATAAAACTCTAGTTTTGTGTATGTAAGTGGAGATTTCTGACTCAAAAAATGGCCTTTAAAGATGCGTACTGTAATCTACAGACGCAAATAAAGTACTATAAAAGATACACTTAAAATTTTGGATGTTTTCTTTCCACTAGTCTGGAAAAACACTTTATGAAAAGCCAAAAAGCCCAAAATCTCAAAATTGTCAGATGTATGAAAAAACAGTTTTTGCCTGTAATGTCTCTCCTTAATAACTCTTTTTAACATCAAGCATGTCCCAAATTCGCCATTGCCTTCTGAGAGAGGCAGCTTTCTGTGTGCGCACTTTGGCAGTGTTCTTTTTCATGACTTATTGCTCTTAATCCCGGTTCCACCTGACCAAGTGTCGAGGTGTCCATGAGCAAGACACCTAACCCCAGCGGCTCCCAACGAGCTGGATGGCACCTGACATGGCTGACACCGCTGTCGGTGTATGAATGGGTGAATGTGAGGCAAAAATGTAAAGTGCTTTGGATGGCCATAGGGTCTGTTGAAAGCGCTATATAAATGCAGTCCATATACCACTTACCATTTAATAACTTTTTTTCACATCAACCACCTCCCGCTTTATTGTCTCATTCATGCATTTCATCACTTTAAAGAGTCATTGGTGCTGTGCCTCATGTATAAATTTACATACAGCGATTTACACAATATAGCTAAATCTATAACGATAGACATTTTTAACCATTGCTACGATATAGTATACAGACATATCGGCCAGCCCTACCGAACGGACAGGAAAATAGTGGTCATTTTCGTTTAGGTTATCTGCCTACAGCTCATTAGATCTAGAATTCTCGAGCAAAATAAAGTAACGCTGCAGGATTACATTTTTTAAATGAATTAACAAAAGAAAGAGAGAGAGAGTTAATAGTGAAGCTTGTTGGTTTAATTACAGCAAATTTATCATATTGCTGAGAAATATAATGTAGCTTTTAGTAAAGAAGCTGTTTTATGTATAAAACTCATGGGGCAGAGGTTGAAAACCTTCGTCCGCACGCACAATATCTTTCCTTTATAAAGTTTCCACCTCAATAAAATAGCTGCGGGCGAGCACATACAAGCACATCTGCTTCATAATACAACATTAAAAATATTTGTGAGCCAACATGTCGCCCTCGCCTTTTGGTGGCTTGGAATTCAAAGGGGAATCGGATATTTGTGTTAAGACATAGGTCGGATGTCCAAATAGTGGATATGTATCTGATTTAAAACCACAGAGAAATGAGGAGTGGGACTTGATTTTGTCCATTGGAATTTATTAGATGGAAGTGGTTTGCTATTGGTCGGTCTCGTGTGAGTGACAGGTTGTCCCACCCTCACGCCACATCATCAGAGAAGAGATGTCGCTGCAAGAGGGAGGGAAATTATTTTGTTTAAACATTATGAGGGAGGGGAGGGCACATGAATAAAATAAAAAAATGTTGACATCCGTTAAGTCCATTTAGAACGTGTTTACGTAGAAAACAATAGAAAAGAAGCGAAGTGGAATGCAAAAACGCATTGTGTAAAAACAGCCTCATATACTGAGAGTATCTGAGGCACGAGCTGTCGAGGCACAGCCTTCTTCTGTAAGGAGGGCGGGGAGCTACAGCTAATTTGCATTTAAAGATACACACACGCACACACAAATAGCGTGTTTTTGCTTCCCCCCAAAAAGGGACATTTTGGGCATAGTATAATAAATGATCTGAGGGGTATTTTGAGCTGAGACTTCACAGACACATTCTGGGAAAACACACTTAAATTACATCTTGTAAAAAGGGGCATAATTGGTCCCCATTAAAGTGAGGCGACTGGCGATTTCTGTCTACACGAACAACAGAGACTGTTGGCGATGCAACAAAGTTGCAATAAGATAAACTTTATGCAAATGAGTTGCTTAGTAACTGCATAGCAATTTGACCACTCAGAGCACCCTAGTAACCCCAGTGCAACACCTTGACAACAACCTGTGACAAACACTTTCTGAAGAAAATCTGGTTTATTCATTATTGTTCTTTATCTGTTTATCTCTCATTTCACGGCAACATGCTGATAACTGTGTTCACTATAGCATGATGTGTTGTAACAAGGCTTATGTTCACACACACACACACACCGTTCTTCAGGGATATTCTCAGACCAGCCGTGTGTTCATTCCCTTCCTCAATAATTCATGTGGATGCAGTTGCACTCTGGTTCTCTGTACTGTATCACTATGCTATTGCTGTGCTGTTGCATAGTTAATGCCTTTTATGAGGCCTTCATTTATTTTGTGTGTGTGTGTGTGTGTGTGTGTGTGTGTGTGTGTGTGTGTGTGTGTGTGTGTGTGTGTGTGTGTGTGTGTGTGTGTGTGTGTGTGTGTGTGTGTGTGTGTGTGTGTGTGTGTGTGTGTGTGTGTGTGTGTGTGTGTGTGTGTGTGTGTTTGAACAGATTGACAAGGGCCAGAGTCTGTCTTATCTGCTAGCCTCCTCTATCCATATCTCTCTCTCTTTCATTCTCAATACAATCTCTGAAAACCAGGGGGGAAAAAGTGCATTGGTTTTGGAGACAAGAACGGGACTAGCCAAGGTGCAACATTAAAAATTAATCGTGAAACGATTGCAGCAGTATTTTATGTAAGCCGAACTACTCAATGTCATCTTTTGCCTATTTAAGCTGTGGCAGTTTGCAGCTCGGTGACATCCCCCAGGAGCGGAGCCGGCCCTGGCCTGCAAGGGTCTCCCCGGCTCCACCCACCAAACATCCATCACCCTCCGCTCTGCCTGCAGGCCTACGAGCTGCCAGCGCTGACGCTGCCAACAGCCTGGAAACAAATATACCTATGATGTACGGTTGTTCACCAGGGCTATAGCCGCAGTGCTTAATTTTAAAAAGGACGTCTCATGGAAAAACTGATTTGCTGTTGTGGAAACAGTTTGAGGTACTATGCAGACAACATTTGGGAATTTATAACTATAACTGACAAAAAATAGCTGAATTTATTAAAAATTACCCGTTCAAAAGTTTATGAACCATTGCCGTTCCCTGGATGATCCACGGCTGTTTTTGTGTTTTGCAATGGCTCTTCTTGAGTCTCTTGTTTGTCCTGAGCACTTAAACTGTCCAATGTTCTTCAGAAAAATCCTCCAGGTTCTGAAAAATCTTTTGCATATTTGAACCTTCTCCAGCAGTGACTGTATGATTTTGAGATGCATCTATTCACACTGAGGACGATTTAGGGACTCAAACACAGGTTAAACAAAGGTTCAAACATGCACTGATGCTCCAGAAGGAAACGTGATGCATTCAGAGCCGGGTGAAAACTTTTGAACAGGATGAAGATGTCCAAATTTTTCTTATTTTGTTTAAATATAATTTTTTTAACTTCAGAAGTAACAGAAGATACCTGCATGTTTCCCGGAAGACAAATTAAGTACAATTTACCTTGCTCTTCAAATTCAATACGTTTTATTGAGAGAGTCTTAATGCATTGTGTTTCCTTCCCTCTATGGGGTTCAGGTCAGGAGAGTTGGCAGGCCAATTGAGCACAGTAATACCATGGTCAGTAAACCATTTACCAGTGGTTTTGGCACTGTGAGCAGGTGCCAGGTCATGCTGAAAATCTTCATCTCCATAAAGCTTTTCAGCAGATGGAAGCATGAAGTGCTCCAAAATCTCCTGATAGCTAGCTGCATTGACCCTGCCCTTGATAAAACACAGTGGACCAACACCAGCAGCTGACATGGCACCCCAGACCATCACTGACTGTGGGTACTTGACACTGGACTTCAGGCATTTTGGCATTTCCTTCTCCCCAGTCTTCCTCCAGACTCTGGCACCTTGATTTCCAAATGACATGCAACATTTGAGCGACAGTCCAGTGCTGCTTCTCTGTAGCCCAGGTCAGGTGCTTCTGCTGCTGTTTCTGGTTCAAAAGTGGCTTGACCTGGGAATGCGGCACCTGTAGCCCATTTCCTGCACACGCCTGTGCACGGTGGCTCTGGATGTTTCTACTCCAGACTCAGTCCACTGCTTCCGCAGGTCCCCCAAGGTCTGGAATCGGTTCTTCTCCACAATCTTCCTCAGGGTCCGGTCACCTGTTCTCGTTGTGCAGTGTTTTTGCCACACTTTTTCCTTCCCACAGACTTCCCACTGAGGTGCCTTGATACAGCACTCTGGTAACACCCTATTCGTTCAGAAATTTCTTTCTCTGTCTTACCCTCTCGCTTGAGGGTGTCAATGATGGCCTTCTGGACAGCAGTCAGGTCGGCAGTCTTACCCATGATTGCGGTTTTGAGTAATGAACCAGGCTGGGAGCTTTTAAAAGCCTCAGGAATCTTTTGCAGGTGTTTAGAGTTAATTAGTTGATTCAGATGATTAGGTTAATAGCTCGTTTAGAGAACCTTTTCATGATATGCTAATTTTTTGAGATTTGAGGAATTTTGGGTTTTCATGAGCTGTATGCCAAAATCATCAGTATTAAAACAATAAAAGACCTGAAATATTTCAGTTGCAATGAATCTAAAATAAATGAAAGTTTAATTTTATCATTACATTATGGAAAATAACGAACTTTTATCACAATATGCTAATTTTTTGAGAAGGACCTGTATGTATATGGATTACCTATTTATATGAATGTCTAAATACTTAATTGCACATATTTCTGTAATAATTGCAATTAATCACTGCTAATATTTAAAATTTGTAGTCATAAAATATATTTTTCACACTGAATGATGGTCAAAATCACCAATGCAAGTACTGATACTGATGCCTCTTTTATAAAAAATTTTTTTTCATTTTGTGTGGATAATATCAATCTTGTTTCATTTTGTGTTGATAAAGTAGTAAAAATGAGTTGTTTAAAAGGTAAACATTTAATTTTGAGAGAAAGAGAGCAAGAAACCCTGACAACATGACCCTGATTACATGTATATACGTTTAAAAAAAAGTATTATGATGAAGTCAGCTTGGTTCCATCAGGTAAAATGAACGATAAACGGTTGATGTAAGATAGCAGGAAGTGATTTTATGTGGAGTTATTTTGTCCTTACCTGCAGTGAAGACCTCAAAGCTTGAGATCAGCCTTAAGCCTCAGGATGAAGAGCTGTGCTTCACACGCTGTTTCTGAGCTAAATAACCACCTCTTATCTGTAGTAATTGTAGTTATTTTACCCATTTGTGTAAACACACATTGTCCTCATAGAAAGAGACACACATACACACTTCATACACAGAGTATCGCAGTCTCTCAGAGAGTGTGTTTGTGTGTGCTTACAGCTGATAGTGATTATATACCTGTGAGATCACAGGCTCTGACTTTTACTCCACAGACATCTCACAACACGCACACTCATGCAGAACGCATAAACGAACACTCACATTTACATTTAGTGCTCTTCTGACAGAACACACTTCTTTTTTGAAGTGCAGTACTGTATAAATAGACATGGAAAACATCTGCTTTAAGAAAGCATGTTTCATATATTTATTTTTATTTTTTCCGAATGAATGAATGGCAAAAACCAATGATGCTTCAGAAAAACAAACACTACTGGAAACCACCAGCATGCCAACATGAAATATTCATCCAAAATTCTGTTTCTCTACTTCACCTTGTTATTGTAGTATTGAATGGTACAATGGAGTACAATACAACAGAAATAGTTTCAATATTTGTGTTAGTATTTGTATTACTGCAGTGTGCTTGGATTTGTAACTCTTGGTTTCGAGTTATAGTTTAGTGTTATTATTTGTGTTTGAGTACTGTGTAAGCAGCTTCAAAACTAGCGTAATAAACTCCAAGCTACTCATCATTTAAAGTAGTTCAGTACTGTCAGGCTCCTGTTATGAGCAGAGTCATTTATTAAGTTATCCCATCCTGTTGTCCTGTGTTTGTCTTGTGAATTTTCTCTGTTTGTGTATGTGCACATGCATGTCTGTATTACAGGTGGGCAGTGACTTGTGTTAACCTGTTGGTGGCTGCAATTGGTTCTCCCTCTCACCTGATCCAGATAAAAGGACTGCCCCTAACACACTGAAGAGGCCATCTTTGTGCCATTGTGTCTTTGATCGTGTCGCAGCTCTACGTATCATTTGTTAGAGTGTCGTGCCAGAGAGATTGATTATGAGTGATTATTAGTTTGTATTTGTGAGTGTGACTATAGTATCTTGATCGTTGTTATTTCATGATTACTTGACCTCGCCTGTTTGACTATCGACTTTGGATTCTTATTTTGCTGTGTTTGCTACACCTCTGTATGTATTCTCTGCAAAGAGTTCTCTATATATATATTTGCGAATCAAGGGATGTAGGGGGTTTGACGCCATTTTATTTTTGTACATATTTTCACATTGTTTTGGTTAGGGAGGTAGGTAAGTTTAAACTGTATTTTGTTTTCTTTATTTTCAAAATTTAGGAATTGTAGAGGTAAAACAAAAGGTTTCTTCTGTTTGTTATTTTTGGCCTTGTCTACCCCCGAAGCTAAACCCTGAGTAACAAATAAATGTTTGTTCAATTTTATCTCTCTGGTAGTGAGACTCTTTTCTTCCTCTTCCTGTTGCTACTGACCCCTAGGCAATTCGTAACAGAAATTGGGGGCTCGTCTTAAAGTTTTTTTTTTCTCCTTCCCCTCTAAAAAAAAAAAAAAAAAAAAAAAAAATTAGGTACTTCACAAGTAGTTAGAATAATAGGTAAGAAATCCATGAAATTTGCTTTGTATGTCGTTGTTTGCTTCGTGGTTTTCACTTTAGGGGGAAGGGAATTTGGAATGGCCTCAAAATTTGAACTTGAGAAGTTCGCAATTCAACCTACGTTACAACAATTGGAGATATGCAAGGATGATCTGTTTTCGATTGCGGAATTGTATCAAATTAAAGTTTCTCGTGGTGCAGTGAAACAGGATATTAAGCATGCGGTTTATAGACACTTGGTGGAAAGTGGAGTTTTGCCAGAGGAGAGTGAGGTGGCGGGTGTTGCAGCTCAGTTGCCGGTGTTCTTGGATAAGGGTGAGCAACCCAAGCCTGAGGAGCTGGTCAGCATAGATCCCGTTGACCTACCTTCTCCGCGAGATCCTTTACTGGCGATTAAATTAAAAGAGTTAGAGGTGGAGCTGAGCAGGCAACGTTACCAGAGCCAGCTGTTGCAGGTGCGTGCAGTTGAGCTGGAAACCAAACGTGATATCAGGCTCAAGGAGTTGGAGCTTGAGCTAAAAGCTAAATCACCTGTTCACCCCTCAGCTGTTGGTGCGCCTAACATGAGTGTGCCCGTGTCGTCCCCCATCACTGCTTCTACTCCGAGTCCTATTCCTGCACCTCGACGAAGCCCACAAGTAAGTCAACCTGGTTTTGATATTAGCCGTCAAATTGCACTAGTCCCGCTCTTTCGAGAGAGTGAGGTTGACACTTATTTTACCGTGTTTGAGCGAATCGCCGCCACGTTGAAATGGCCGCGGAATGTTTGGCCACTGTTATTGCAGTGCAAACTTGTCGGTAAAGCCCAAGAAGTCTGTTCAGCACTAACGCGAGCAAAGCTTAGATTACGATGTAATGAAGAGTGCTGTTTTTGCGCTTATGAATTAGTTCCGAGGCGTGCGGCAAAAGTTCCGTAGTCTTGTGAAAACCTCTAGTCAAACGTTTGTTGAATTCGCGAGAGACAAAGCAAATTTATTGGAAAAATGGTGCGCTGCAAACAAAGTTGAAACGTTTGAGCAGCTTAAGGAGCTAATACTGTTGGAGGAGTTTAAAAATTGTTTGCCAGAAAAGATTGTGGTTTATTTAAATGAGCAGAAAGTTTCTTCTCTTTCTGAGGCTGCTGTTTTTTCGGATGAGTTTGTACTTACTCATAGAGTAGTGTTTTCATTTGGTAGCGTAATCTTCCTGATCGGTCTCGCAGTTCTAAGGATACACTAAGCGGCACGAAGAAGCGTTTCTGGTGTAGAGAGTAGTGAAAGTCGTGAATGCTTTTATTGTCATGAGGCTGGTCACCTCATTGCTACTTGTCCCACCCTGAAGCGGAAAGTTACTCGAAAAGTAATTCCTTGAAGTGCGTTTCATTGATTGAACGACCGATTGTGTTACCCGAACATGAGACTACTTTTGAACCATTTATCTGTGATGGTATTGTATCACTGAGTGAAAATGAGACTGAAACGAAGTGCATCCGCATCCTTCGTGATACTGGCGCTGCGCAGTCGTTTATCTTAGGAAGTGTGTTACCATTCTCTCAACAGTCAAGTTGTGATTCTGACGTGCTTGTGCAGGGGATTGATCTTGCAGTAGTTAAAGTTCCTTTGCACAATGTATTCTTGCGATCTGGAATAATTTCAGGAAACGTTAAGCTGGCGGTCCAAGCTGAACTACCTGTGAAGGGTGTATCACTTATTCTGGGAAATGATTTAGCAGGTAAAAAAGTTTTCTGTTTACCTGAGGTAATAAATGTTCCAGAGGTGTACGATGAGGGTGTGTTGCAGGAAGAATTTCCTGATGTGTTTGGCACATGTGTTGTGACCCGAGCTCAAGCTCGCAAATTTAAGGACACTGTGGATCTGTCTAATTCCTTTATGTGTGCTGATGACCTTGTCCAGTCAGAGAATAATGCAGATGTAGTGGAGATAGATGTGTGTGCTCTCCCTAATGTTGATTTGTCCTTTAGTAAGCCACAGTTAGTTGCGCAACGTGCTGATGAAACTTTGAGTCACTGTATTGCAGTTGCCGTTGAGCCATCTGAATTGTCAGAGAATCCTGTTGCATACTTCCTGGAAGATGATGTCTTGATGCGTAAGTGGACTCCACGTCACGCAGAGAATGAGTGGAGCGCTGTCTTTCAAGTTGTTATCCCAAAACCTTACAGGAAGCAGGTAATGAGTGTTGCGCATGATCATGAACTTTCTGGTCATGTTGGTATTCGAAAGACTTATGATAGTTTATTGAAGCATTTCTTTTGGCCATCGATGAAATCAGACATAGCCAAATTTTGTAGATCCTGCCATGCGTGTCAGATGGCAGGTAAGCCTAATCAAGTGATTCCTCCTGCCCCGCTTAAGCCCATACCAGTCCTCTGTGAACCGTTTGAACGAATTTTGATTGACTGTGTTGGACCATTGCCCAGGACGAAATCTGGAAACACTTATCTCTTAACGCTAATGTGTGTATCAACCAGGTTTCCTGAGGCCATACCACTCCGTTCTCTCAAAGCCCCTACGATTGTTAAAGCCATTGTTAAGTTCTGTACTACATTTGGAATGCCTAAATTTATTCAGTCTGATCGAGGCACCAATTTTATGTCCAGAGTGTTTGCAAAGGTAATGAAACAGCTAAATATCAAACATCAGGTATCCAGTGCATACCATCCTCAGTCACAAGGCGCTATTGAACGCTTTCATCAAACATTAAAATCAATGCTTGGACCTTCTGTGTTGGCGTGAACAAGAATGGGGCGAGAGATCCCGCTCTTGTTGTTCGCAGTTCGCAATACTACCCAAGCGTCACTTGGTTTCTGTCCCTCTGAATTAATCTTTGGACACACCGTTAGTCCACTGAAAATTTTGCAAGAGCAAATTCTTTCTCCTGGATATCCGTCTCAGACTACAAGTGTCCTAGATTATGTCAGTGCGTTCCGTGAGCGACTACGTACTTTGTGGGAGTTGGCTAGGCGCTCCCTCGGTTCAGTGCAAACACAAATGAAAACTCGCTATGACCAAAAGGCAGTACAACGTTCATTTCAGACTGGAGATAAAGTTCTCATTTTGCTACCAGTGCCAGGTTCAGCACTTCAAGCTAAATTCACTGGTCCTTACGAGATTAAGGAGAAGCTAGGAGATACTGACTATGTTGTTGATACCCCTGATCGTAAGAGGAAGTCACGGGTCTGTCACATTAATATGCTTAAGGCATATGTGTCCCGTTCTGATTCAAAAGATGCTAACATGCCTGTTAATACTGTTGTTTCAGTTACGGTGCCACTGTCAGAATACTCTCCTGAAAGTGATGATTTAAAGATGAACAGTGCCTCATTCTTGTCTGCTCGGTTACCTAATTCCGAAACTTTGTCGAACTTGTCAGAAAAGCTGTCCCACTTATCAGGATCTGCCCAGGCTGATGTTACCAATCTTATTAGTAGGTATCCAACCTTGTTTAATGATTTTCCCTCGACCACTCATGTAATAAAACACGATATAGATGTTGGTTTGCACACTCCAGTTAGACAGAATGCTTATCGTGTTAACCCAGTTAAAAGAGAGCTAATGAAGCAAGAAACTCAGTACTTACTAGAGCATAATCTAGCAGTTCCTAGTGCTAGTCCATGGTGTTCACCATGTCTACTTGTCCCCAAGTCAGATGGTACCTCAAGGTTTTGTACGGACTACAGAAGAGTTAATGCTTTAACAAAAGCTGACTCCTTTCCGCTTCCTCGCATGGAAGATTGCGTTGATCGAGTAGGTAATGCTAAATTTGTGACTAAACTTGATCTGCTCAAAGGATATTGGCAGGTGCCCCTCACTGAGCGAGCATCTGAGGTCTCTGCTTTTGCTACCCCTGATGTGTTTTTACAGTATCGAGTTATGGCTTTTGGCCTTCGAAATGCTGGAGCTACCTTTCAGCGACTAATGTCCATAGTATTGTCTGATGTTTCTAATTGTGAAGCTTATCTTGATGATGTTGTGTGCTATGCAGATACATGGGAAGACCACCTCAAGACCTTGGAGGATGTCTTCAAACACCTAAGACGCCAATCTCACCCTAAACTTGTCAAAATGCGAATTTGGCTGTGCTACTGTTACTTACCTAGGAAAGGAGGTTGGTAATGGTCAGGTTTGTCCACTTAACTCAAAAATACAAGCCATCCTTGATTTTCCAAATCCCAAGACTAGGAAGGAGCTCCGTCGATTCCTTGGGATGACTGGTTACTACCGCTGTTTTTGCAAAAACTTTTCTGATGTGGCCAGTCCACTCACTGGATTGCTACGTAAGGCAGTCTCATTTAAGTGGTCTTCGGAATGTCAATTCGCTTTTGAAGCATTAAAGTCCTTGCTTTGTAGTGCCCCTGTGCTTGCCGCGCCCTGCTTTGAGAAGTCGTTCATATTGGAAGTGGATGCTAGTGGTATAGGTGCAGGTGCAGTCCTGCTTCAGACTGATAGTGCTGGTTTGAATCACCCAATTAGCTTCTTTTCAAAAAAATTTCATAAACATCAGCTTAACTACAGTACCATAGAAAAGGAAGCGCTTGCCTTGATCCTGGCTCTCCAACATTTTGAGGTCTATATCGGTTCGAGCTCGCAACCTGTTACTGTCTACACCGACCATAACCCTCTTATATTTCTTCAACGTATGTCTAATGCGAATCATCGTCTGATGCGTTGGTCACTAATCTGTCAAAGCTACAATCTGGAGATTTGTCATAAAAAAGGTATCGACAATGTAATTGCTGATTCTTTGTCCCGTGTTAATCAGTAAAACAGTACGTTTTATTTTATGGATGGGGGTGTTATGAGCAGAGTCATTTATTAAGTTATCCCATCCTGTTGTCCTGTGTTTGTCTTGTGAATTTTCTCTGTTTGTGTATGTGCACATGCATGTCTGTATTACAGGTGGGCAGTGACTTGTGTTAACCTGTTGGTGGCTGCAATTGGTTCTCCCTCTCACCTGATCCAGATAAAAGGACTGCCCCTAACACACTGAAGAGGCCATCTTTGTGCCATTGTGTCTTTGATCGTGTCGCAGCTCTACGTATCATTTGTTAGAGTGTCGTGCCAGAGAGATTGATTATGAGTGATTATTAGTTTGTATTTGTGAGTGTGACTATAGTATCTTGATCGTTGTTATTTCATGATTACTTGACCTACGCCTGTTTGACTATCGACTTTGGATTCTTATTTTGCTGTGTTTGCTACACCTCTGTATGTATTCTCTGCAAAGAGTTCTCTATATTTGCCGAATCAAGGGATGTAGGGGGTTTGACGCCATTTTATTTTTGTACATATTTTCACATTGTTTTGGTTAGAGGAGGTAGGTAAGTTTAAACTGTATTTTGTTTTCTTTATTTTCAAAATTTAGGAATTGTAGAGGTAAAACAAAAGGTTTCTTCTGTTTGTTATTTTTGGCCTTGTCTACCCAGCTAAACCCTGAGTAACAAATAAATGTTTGTTCAATTTTATCTCTCTGGTAGTGAGACTCTTTTCTTCCTCTTCCTGTTGCTACTGACCCTAGACGGTCGTAACACTCCCTTTTTAAATAAAATGTTATTGTTTTACTTTATTTTTATTTTAGAAGTTTGACAGAATTTTTCCCCCTTAGCTTTAATTTTATTTATTTTATTTTATTTTAGACCTGTAGAGTGTTTTTTTTTTCCTAGCTAGCTTTTATTTTTTTAAATGTGTGGCCGCTATCGAAGCATCCTGGGCCTCCATAACACCTCAGCAGTGCCACAGGCTGATTGCCTCCATGCCACGCCGCATTGAAGCAGTCATTTCTGCAAAAGGATTCCCCACCAAGTATTGAGTGCATAACTGAACATAATTATTTGAAGGTTGACTTTTTTTGTATTAAAAACACTTTTCTTTTATTGGTCGGATGAAATATGCTAATTTTTTATAGTATATAGTATAGTAGTGTAGTGTATAGTATATAGTATGGTATAGTAGTGTATAGTATATAGTATAGTATAGCAGTGTATAGTATATAGTATAGTATAGCAGTGTATAGTATAGAGTAGTAGTGTATAGTATAGTATATAGTATAGTATAGTAGTGTATAGAATACAGTATAGTATAGTAGTGTATAGTATAGTGTATAGTATAGTAGTGTATAGTATAGTATAGTATAGCAGTGTATAGTATAGAGTAGTAGTGCATAGTATAGTATATAGTATGGTATAGTAGTGTATAGTATATAGTATAGTATAGCAGTGTATAGTATATAGTATAGTATAGCAGTGTATAGTATAGAGTAGTAGTGTATAGTATAGTATATAGTATAGTATAGTAGTGTATAGTATATAGTATAGTATATTAGTGTATAGTATAGTGTATAGTATAGTAGTGTATAGTATAGTATAGTATAGTATAGTATAGTATAGTATAGTATAGTATAGTATAGTATAGTATAGTGCTGGTGAGCAAAAAAGTTAATCTCAAGCCCTGGACTCAATGATTCAAAATGACTGAAAGCAGTTAACAGCTCACTGGAAGGGAAATATTATATTATGAAAATGACTTATCGCAGAAGTCATACTAGTATGGTGTTTTTTGTCGTTTTGGAACCTGGCAGTTCGCTTTTACTATATTGAAAAGAGTAGATTCTTCAACAACGTTTATGTTCCACAGAACAAAGTGAATCATATGGATTTGGAAGGGTGATTTTTGTTATTCCTTTAACATTTTATGTATCACAAAGATTTTATTCCTTCAACCCTCAGAGAAAACACACCTGTGCATCGCTTTCTAACCCCTGGAGCTCCAATCTCACCTCATCTTTTCCAACATACCCATAATGCCTCATTCTGCGTGCCTGTTGTCATGCTGAAGGTAACAGAAGCGTGATCTTTCCGTAATGACAGTGAGAGAGCGCCGCTTGTCTACCGACACGTTTGAGCGCTGCGGTCACCCGCACTAGTATAGTAGTGTATAGTATAGCATATAGTATAGTATATAGTATAGTAGTGTATAGTATAGTATAGTAGTGTATAGAATATTATAGTATAGTAGTGTATAGTATAGTAGTGTATAGTATAGTAGTGTATAGAATATTATAGTATAGTAGTGTATAGTATAGTAGTGTATAGTATAGTATAGTAGTATATAGTATAGTAGTGTATAGTATAGTATAGTAGTGTATAGTATAGTAGTGTATAGAATATTATAGTATAGTAGTATATAGTATAGTATAGTAGTGTATAGTATAGAATAGTATAGTAGTGTATAGTATAGTAGTGTATAGTATAGTAGTGTATAGTATAGTATATTGTATATTATAGTAGTGTATAGTATAGTACGGTGTATAGTATATAGTATATTAGTGTATAGTAGTGTATAGTATATAGTATAGTAGTGTATAGTATAGTATAGTAGTGTATAGTTTAGAATAGTATAGTAGTGTATAGTATAGAAGTGTATAGTATAGTAGTGTATAGTATAGTATAGTAGTGTATAGTATAGTGTATAGTATAGTATATTAGTGTATAGTATAGTATAGTAGTGTATAGTTTAGTATAGTATAGTAGTGTATAGTATAGTATAGTAGTGTATAGTATAGTATTGTAGTGTATAGTTTAGTATAGTAGTGTATAGT
Organism: Gobiocypris rarus; assembly: GCA_023029165.1. Lineage (NCBI taxonomy): Eukaryota > Metazoa > Chordata > Actinopteri > Cypriniformes > Gobionidae > Gobiocypris > Gobiocypris rarus. The sequence continues at coordinate 8,069,440 of CM040924.1, read as the reverse complement.
ATAGTATAGTAGTGTATAGTATAGTATTGTAGTGTATAGTTTAGTATAGTATAGTAGTGTATAGTATAGTAAAGTAGTGTATAGTATAGTATATAGTATAGTATAGTAGTGTATAGTATATAGTATAGTAGTGTATAGTTTAGTATAGTATAGTAGTGTATAGTATATAGTATAGTAGTGTATAGTATATAGTATAGTAGTGTATAGTATAGTATAGTATAGTAGTATATAGTATAGTAGTGTATAGTTTAGTATAGTATAGTAGTGTATAGTTTAGTATAGTATAGTAGTGTATAGTATATAATATAGTAGTGTATAGTATATAGTATAGTAGTGTATAGTATAGTATAGTATAGTAGTGTATAGTATAGTATAGTAGTGTATAGTTTAGTATAGTATAGTATAGTATAGTAGTGTATAGTATAGTATAGTATAGTAGTGTATAGTATATAGTATAGTAGTGTATATTATAGTATAGTATAGTAGTATATAGTATAGTAGTGTATAGTTTAGTATAGTATAGTAGTGTATAGTTTAGTATAGTAGTGTATAGTATATAGTATAGTAGTGTATAGTATATAGTATAGTAGTGTATAGTATAGTATAGTAGTGTATAGTATAGTATAGTAGTGTATAGTTTAGTATAGTATAGTAGTGTATAGTATAGTATAGTATAGTAGTGTATAGTATAGTATAGTATAGTAGTGTATAGTATATAGTATAGTAGTGTATATTATAGTATAGTATAGTAGTATATAGTATAGTAGTGTATATTATAGTATAGTATAGTAGTATATAGTATAGTAGTGTATAGTTTAGTATAGTATAGTAGTGTATCGTTTAGTATAGTATAGTAGTGTATAGTATAGTATAGTAGTATATAGTATAGTAGTGTTTAGTATAGTATAGTAGTGTATAGTATATAGTATAGTATAGTAGTGTAAAGTATAGTATAGTATAGTATAGTATTTTATAATCCCCACAGCCACAAAACATAAAAAGAAGTTATGTTTTTGGACTTGAATTTGATTTCAGGCCTCGTTCTATCTTTGATCCTGCTGACCTACCAAACTAAAGTTTTTTTAAAAAACCACCCTCACTTTTTGCAACTCAAATTTCCCATTTAATGGATTTTAGATTCACTCCAGACTGTCTGTGTGTGGCTTGTAGCGACTGACAATTAAAAGTGCTCTGGGAGGTTCCTTTCAATAGCTGAGCTGAACACTGAGACGTGTGTACGTGTGTGTGTGTGTTTGTGTGAGTATTGACCTTTCTGAGAGTGCATTAGCACAGTGTCATGGAGTGGGTGGAATCAGGGCCCCTTTGAGAGCTGTAGGATGTGGCCATGGATGTGTTTGTCTTTCTGCCTACCATTTTCAGAGAGAGAGAATGTATCACTCAGATGTTCCCATGAGATACCCTCACTGTGTCAGTTATGCCCCTCTACTACGTTTTCACTTCTTTTAAAGAGATAGTTCATCCAAAAATGAATGCGCTGTCATTGTTTATTCACCCGTGGTAGGCTATGTTGTTCCAAACCTGTATGACTTTTTTATCTCTGGAAATCAAGACATTTTTTAAAGGATATCGTGGCAATGTAATGAATGAATAAGTGAATTACTTACTGGTCTGTATGACAAACAATTCTAACAAGTTCATGAAAGTGTTGATTAAATTGTTGTTCATGGAGGGGTCAGAAAGCTCTCGGATTTAATCAAAAATATCTTCATTTGTGTTCTGAAGATGAACGAAGGTCTTATTGAAATGACATGAGGGTGAGTAACTAATGACAGAATTTTCATTTTTGGGTGAACTATACTTTTAAAGTGACAGCAGTTTAATGTGCCTGCTGCCGAATTATGACATATTATAAATATCTATATGGCAGTTTTCCCCATGGTATCAATGTCAAAATTGTGGCCAGCAAAAATGCTGAGTGGCTAACGTTGGAAAACCACTAGCCACAGTGCTGGTGAGCAAAAAAAGTTAATCTCAAGCCCTGGACTCAATGATTCAAAATGACTGAAAGCAGTTAACAGCTCACTGGAAGGGAAATATTATATTATGAAAATGACTTATCGCAGAAGTCATACTAGTATGGTGTTTTTTGTCGTTTTGGAACCTGGCAGTTCGCTTTTACTATATTGAAAAGAGTAGATTCTTCAACAACGTTTATGTTCCACAGAACAAAGTGAATCATATGGATTTGGAAGGGTGATTTTTGTTATTCCTTTAACATTTTATGTATCACAAAGATTTTATTCCTTCAACCCTCAGAGAAAACACACCTGTGCATCGCTTTCTAACCCCTGGAGCTCCAATCTCACCTCATCTTTTCCCAACATACCCATAATGCCTCATTCTGCGTGCCTGTTGTCATGCTGAAGGTAACAGAAGCGTGATCTTTCCGTAATGACAGTGAGAGAGCGCCGCTTGTCTACCGACACGTTTGAGCGCTGCGGTCACCCGCTGTACGTTCAGCCACATTACCGTCAAATGCAAAAGCTCACACTCGGAGTACACACTGTTTTCGTTTACTAGTTAAACAATCCTCCGAGAGTTTTCGACACAGATGCGGCGCCACTTAAAGAAGAAAAACAGTCCCAGTTCTGAGTCTGTGGTTCTCGCTCAGGTCATAAATGCATCGTCTATGTGAGGGGCTCTTGGGAAATATGTTGAGTTTGTTTGCTTGTGTTTTTCTTTTTGCTTTTCTTATATTTGCATCTGGCTCTAGATCAGTGTATTACCTTCTGCTCGGTACAAACGGAGCCGAGGTGATATGGTAAGGATGCAGGAAGCTCTCGGCTGTTTAATTTGCGGCCTGCCGTGTTGGACAGAGCACGGTACAGTAGGTCTGATTAATTAAATTTGCCCTGCTCAGGACGGATTTCTCACCGCTGTCAAGATTTCAATTTTATGTTAAATATTCTCTAAAGGGCAGGCTCTTAAATCTTATGGGCGGGGAGCGGCAGTGGGCTGTGAACATAACCATAGGCTAACTGCTAATGATAAGACCACGCACCAGAAGAGGCATCTGTAACGCACTCGCTGAATTAGATTGTCAATCACTCCTGTGTCCATCGACCCAGTAAAGGACCAAACAGTCAGAGAGAAATGTAGAAACATGAGCTTGAGACAGTATTCAGTGCATAAATAGATGTCTTATTCATCGTAGACTAATTAACGTGTTAGGTTAAATGAAGTAGCTGGCATGTTAAGGGTTATAATGTGAAACTAAAGTGAATATATTAAATACAGTAAATAATGTTAAAAAAAATCTGTGATGCAAAGCTGAATTTTCAGCATTATTACTCCAGTCTGCAGTGTCACATGATCCTTCAGAAATTATTCTGATATTCTGAATTGCTGCTTTAAAAAAATGTGCTGTCATTTCAGATTTTTGTGGAAACTCAAACTGTGGAAACTGGTTCTTTGATGATTATAAAGTAAAAAAGCAGTTTACAATAACAATTTAAATGTCTTTACTGTAATATTTGATCAGTTTAAAGCTGCAGTCCGTAACTTTTTGCACTCTAGCGGTTAATAAACAGAACTGCATGCGTCTTGCGGAAGAACATTGCAGCCGGAGCTACTTCTCTCTGTTTATGTCTATGGCGAGTCACGTAGGACTGCGCTCCTCCGCAGCGGTTCCTACCAGTCTGGCCTGAAATAGTCCCAATATAAACACTTATTACCATCATGTACCATCATGATTCAGGGTAAGACAAAAACACGGTTTGGAAAACTGAGTCATGTTGTACATTATCATTATATAATTTTTTTAAATCTTGAACACAAAAAAAGTTACGAACAGCAGCTTTAATGTGTCCTTGCAGGATGAAAGTATTCATTTAACATTCTATTCACTCTAAAGAGTCGCCATATTGAAGATTTAATAGGGACAATGCATATTCATCAACATTTTTGTATAAAAATACACCATTTAAATATGCCAGAATTAGTAAAAATAACCACTTTTAACAACATAAAGACAGGCAGCAATCATACAACATCCATTCAATATAAATTAAGAGGTACACATAATGGTGACATATACATTGGCAAAACAAAACAAAACAAAAATACATAATGGCTAAGGCATTGTTCATCCACCTCTATTATGCAAATTTAACAGTGAAATGGGTGAAAAATGTTTGACAGTTAAAAGTAAGTACATATCTGGTTTTCTAGAAGCCACTGTTTTAAGTGAGCTTTAAAGGTGTTGAATGTAGGACACTCTTATTGGGAGGGGCAAGCTATTCCAGAGTTTACCACCTATTATTGACAATACTCTTTGTCCAAAATTGGTGCACCTAAATGGTATGGGGATTATGTAACGCTTTATATACCACACAAGCATACTTGAAATGTTTGAAATTGTCAAAGCTTAAAAATGTATGTCTCTACTTTGTAGCAAATGTTACATCTTAAATAGAGATTCAATGCTTTTAAGAGTACTTATGCTATAGTTAATGACCAGTTTATAAAACAATACTCAATATGTGAAAAGATCATGGTATTTAAGAACAACTTGGCAGCTTTGGTGTCAAGAAATGGCCTAACTTTTGTTATTGAATTTACTTTATTTGCCCCCTTTTTTGCACGACGTTTGAATGTTAGAGTGAAGCGAGTCATATATGAATTCATTAACAATATCAAGCTCCTGTCCTCTAAAGAACACGTGAGAATGTGACATTGAAAACATTTGATCTAGGAAACGTTCTGAAAATGTTGAAGCATTTCTTTGTCATTAATCAGATTGTTTTAAAGGATCTATAAATATATCTTTGTGATTTATGCTGTAGCATAAGTGATTTCAGTGCATGCTTCATTCTCATTTGCATCATAATTGGATTAGTATTAAATAGGTGCAAAATTTAGAACAGGTTACAGTACATGGCTTTGCACATCTAAAAGTAATAATGAGTAGTTTAAGCGTTAATTACAGCACATCATCCACCCCCATACCTTACTTTGTGGGCTGGTTTTTATAATTACAAAAACCTGCTTTTGATTAGCGGTAACTGTGTATTAACTTGTACCGTAACTTTTCAGATTTCTGCGACATGATGTTGTTAATATCCAGCTTAATAATAAGGGTTGTGTTGTTATTCTAAACAACCTGTACAGGGTTTCAGTCCATGAATAAATATCTGTTGAACACAGGCTCTGATGTTATATAACATCTGTTTCTATTTGATACATTTTATTTCGACCTTGTGCATCCCAGGCAGTTAGTTAAACAACTTATAATGTATAATCGTCTGCTAAATGCATACATTTAACTGTGAAGCACAATCATATTTAAAAGTAAAACAAATAATCCTGAAAAGTTTATTTGAAGGGGAAAGGCATTTGGGTGGGGTGGGGGGTTCACATCAATTTCAAAACTGTGAATGTGATGTGGCTTTTATACTACAGTAATACGAGAATTTAATATTGGATATCTTACATTTTATATGCAATATGCCAAATTATTAGCCGTTTTTTGTGCAAAAATTAAAATGGTTACAAACGAAAAGCTTTGAAACCACCTCAGCCATTATCAGTGTTGGGGAAAGTTACTTTTAAAAGTAATACAGTATTGTGTAATTAGTTACATTACTTAGTTACTTTTTATGGAAAGTAGTGTTAAGTTACTTTTGTGCAGTGTTGGGTATAGTAAGTAGTTACATGTAATGGAGTTACGTAGTTTAATTACAAAATAAATGTAACTGTAATCCGTTACAGTTACTGAGAAAAAAATGTGTAATTAAATTACAGTTACTTGTTAAAATTTTAAGGATTACATAGGGGTTACATCTGAATATTTTCCATAAAAAACTAGGATATGTTGAGTAATATTAATTTGTTGCTTTGCCTGTTTTTAATGTTCATGATGCCTCCTGCTATTTAAAGGCCATTTAGTAAAGCAATGCTTTTCTGATGCTTTTGATATGCTATCTTGTTTGAATATGCAGCGCACCACGTCTGCCAATTACATGAACCCACATTGCCGTTGAAAGCTTTAGCCTTTAGGCTACAACCTGTCTGAAAGTTGCCACCATGGCAAGCGGAATGAACAAACGTTCCAGTGCTGGAATTTACACATCATTTCATCCAGAAATGAGAAAAAGGCACAACATATGTTTGCCAACTATTCAAATGTTATCTATATCAAAGTACGTATATATTACGAGATATTAGTTTGTCCCGTTTTTACGTGCAAAATAGAGCTATTTAACTACTAACACACAATGATTGGTCATTGAGTCTAAACAATATTTTAGGTGGAATATAACTTTATAAAAAAACAAAAAAACAATAACCTTTATGTTAAGACAGTTAAGCTGGGGGCGTCTGTTTGGGTTGCCAGAGAGTATGAAACTAGAATCTATTCTTGCTTGTGATGCTTCTAATGTTTTACCTTCACAGAAAGAGTTGTAAAAAGAATAGCGTATTAGCAACAATCATATTCCTGCATCAAAAATTATTTTTACTACTGTATAATGATCTAGAATTGTGTGTTTTCTCTTAAATAGAACTACCTCTGTTTTTAGATGTTAACCTTGCCTGGTTTAAATGTTTGAAAATGATTACCAGTTGAAAATTCATTAGAAAAGTAATCAAATGTAATCATTTACATTACTTCAATAAAGTAATTGAAATAGTTACACTACTTGTTACATTTTAAATAGGGTAACTTGCAATCTGTAACCTATTACATTTCCAAAGTAACCTTCCCAACTCTGCTTTTGTGTTACTCTTTTTCACCTGGCTTGCTATCTTCCAGAATTGCAGGTTTTTACTAAGAATGTCTTCTTTGCAAGCGTTGTTTTAAAAATTGCTAAAGCAAATTAATTAAATATATACATTTAGAATGTTTTAAGTTACTCATTACATTAAAAAAGTAATCTGATTACATAATGCACATTACTTGTCATGTTACCCTGTTAACAGTGGCCATTATATACCAGAGCCAGTGTACAATAAAGCAAAGGTATGCTTGACTGTTGTGTTTGTAGAGTATAGTACCATGTTTTTTGTCCTTTTCTCATTCATTAATCATTATTTGAGTGAGTTTCTCAGCTGTTGGAGGTGATGTGCTATATCAGTGTCTAAAGCCAGCAGTGCTGTTGTGAAAGGAGGCATTTCTGCTGAGGTCATCACACACTTCACAATGTGCAGTGGCCTTAACTGACCACAGACGGCCAGCGTGTTGACCAGATCTCTGAATTATGCATCAGTCCCTGACCACTAGATAGTACGCAATGATACCAGAAAGAGTTTCCATAGTGGCACACACAAAAGGCCATGTAGTGCTATGCCTTTGCAGGTTCATAAACACATTTTGGCTCTTTTTTTCTATTTTGCATCATTCTGACCTGTATCGAGGCAGGCATCTTGACTTTTGGGATGTGATGTTTTCAAATAATTTGTGTATTGTGCAGTTTTCACTGGGTCTACATATGTTTTTGAGGCTGACGGCGATGACTTTGTGTCCCTCGCGTTTTCCAGCAGATTCTGGCACGTTACTTGTTTAATCGGATAATTGTATAAATGTAATGCCATCATTTCATCAAAGAGAAAAGGTGAACTGATGACATTTTCTCAAATGTCAGAGTTATCTTAAGTCTTTTATTACATCACATTTAAACGAGGACACACATTCGCCATCTCCTGATGCTATTATTGTAATATGAAATCAGGTATTCATAGAAATTGCTTATTATACTAATGTGACTGTCAGGAAAGACAGCGGATGTGTCCGTCAAGGAGATCAGGTGTTGGGTTTGTGTGGCCGAACAAATCAGAATTATAATTTGCAGTTTTTGTCTGTGCAAAATCCACCACTATGATGTTAGGGTGTTGTGGGTGGTTGTCATGGTGTTGCTAACTGCTCTAGAATATCTTGGGTGGTTACTAGGTGGATGGCCTAAGGCCATGTGTCCACTAAAGTGTTTTTTCACACGGCTTGTGTATTTTTTGTATTGTTTTCAATGGGAGCGCAACGTTTTTAGAACGTTTTTTATTGATGCTAGAGGTCAGAGGAGAATGGGCCGACTGATTCAAGCTGATAGAAGAGCAACTTTGACTGAAATAACCACTCGTTACAACCGAGGTATGCAGCAAAGCATTTGTGAAGCCACAACACGCACAACCTTGAGGCGGATGGGCTACAACAGCAGAAGACCCCACCGGGTACCACTCATCTCCACTACAAATAGGAAAAAGAGGCTACAATTTGCACAAGCTCACCAAAATTGGACAGTTGAAGACTGGAAAAATGTTGCCTGGTCTCGATTTCTGTTGACACATTCAGATGGTAGAGTCAGAATTTGGCGTAAACAGAATGAGAACATGGATCCATCATGCCTTGTTACCACTGTGCAGGCTGGTGGTGGTGGTGTAATGGTGTGGGGGATGTTTTCTTGGCACACTTTAGACCCCTTAGTGTAGGGCTGGGCGATATATCGAAAATTAGCGATAATATCGAAAAAATTTGACGACGATGTAAAATTTGAAATTATTGTGAATATTGAATAATTCAACATGGATACTTTCCCAAAATACATTACCAGCTAACGCAGAGGTCTGCTTCCACCATTCACTAAACATTGGAAGCAGAAGAGTTAAATATATACGTGCAGCGCATGACAAAGAAAGCAACAGAAACATGCGCGCATGAGAGGAATAATAGCACGGTGCGGGACGTGCTCGCACTGCCGGACTCTGACCTGAAGCTCGCGCACACGCCTTTCAGACAACATACGATCGGGATTCTGTTCTTTCATGGATTGTTGGGTTTCAATGGTCAAACAAATGTAAAAATGCACGTCCTGGCGAGTATTCAGGTAAACACAGTAGTGTATGTCTTTAGTGAACATACACAGAGTTGAGTGAGAAATCGTGTGTTACAATGAATTTGGTCCGTGGTGGTCTTAAAGGGCCGGACCTCATATTCTGTGTGATTTAATGTTAATCAAACAACAATGAAAAATAGAAAACCACCCCATGCTTGGCTGAACAACTTTAATATATTTATTAAGAATCAGTGTATATAGTTAATTTATAGAGTGAAGACTAGCAGTTTTTTATATATATATTTGATTTTTTATTTATTTATTGACTTGCTACTGTTAAATAGACCCACTGTAGCTGAAAATAAAGCACTGTTTTGTCATATTGTTTGTAATTTGCATGTTTTGCTTATGTTTTTTAAAAAAAAGATTATATAAAAATTCTAAAAGGTAATTCTAAAAGTACATTAAAAAATATATTAAATTACTCGTATCATGATTTAAGATTTTGGTCATCCCAACCTTTACAGTAAACGTAAACATTTTGTATTTAATTTGGTTCTATCTAAATAGTTGTTGTTGTTTTTAATGGGGGCAAAAAAATTTTTTATTTAAATGCAAATGCAAACATATCGAGATATATATAGAATATCGTAAACATTTTGATAATATCGAGATATAATATTTTTTTAGATATCGCCCAGCCCTACTTTAGTGCCAATTGGGCACCGTTTAAATGCCACGGCCTACCTGAGCATTGTTTCTGACCATGTCCATCCCTTTATGAGCACCATGTCCCCATCCTCTGATGGCTACTTCCCACAGTCACCAGATCTCAACCCAATAGAGCATCTTTGGGATGTGGTGGAACGGGAGCTTCGTGCCCTGGATGTGCATCCCACAAATCTCCATCAACTGCAAGATACTATCCTATCAATATGGACCAACATTTCAAAAGAATGCTTTCAGCACCTTGTTGAATCAATGCGAAAGGGGGTCAAACACAGTATTAGTATGGTGTTCCTAATAATCCTTTAGGTGAGTGTATAGCGAGAGTGACCAAAGTAATATCAAAGATGCCAATGTCCATAAAACATTTTCGAGTATAATCCAGCCTGGAGAACATGATTTCACCAAGTACATGTTCCTGGATCAACATCTTTATTGATCTTTGAACAACATTCCAATCATCCAATCAGATTTGAGAGACAAGTTTACAGTTTATGTCATGTTTAGGCTTACAACCAGGGATAGGTGTTATTCACCTATCCTTTCCCTCAGAAATTAGGGATGAGTTGTGAGTATTAAGGGTAAGACTACATTTTTAGACAGGAATGTTGTTTCAGGATCAACAAAACATGAACATGTCTTGGCAAAATCACGGTGACCAATCAAGTCCTGTTCACAGTATTGTTCTTTTTCTGTATTGTGTCTAGTTTTCTATAAAAAATATCTGAACATCTCTAAAACAAGATCAGTTTAATTGTATTTGTTTATTTTATTCATTTTTATTCAAATTATATTCAAAGAACGTATATTCTGTTCTGAGAAAATACATGCAAATTGTTTTTCCCCTTAAAGCCAGCCACAATTTGTGAGGTTTCTGTTTAAAATGAGACAAAAACTAATCACCAATTAATCCTCAAAAACAATCTCTTATGCAATTTGGTTTTCACATAAATGTATCTAAATTAAAGTTGTTTATTTAGATATTTTACCAGAAAACAAGATACTTTTTTTTTTTGCTTAGTATCTGATTGCTAAGTGTTTTTTAGCATGTTGCTATATGGTTTCTAGGCCCTGTTTACCCCTGGTATTAAGATGCGTTTTGGTCAGTTGGATCACAAGTGGACGACGCTAAATACAGGTATGAACAGGGTCTAAAAAGTTTCAAGCGTGTCCACTTTCGACCATTTAGAGGTAGTCGAAAACCCATTCAACCGGTTTGCTTTCATAGTGTAGACACAAATGTGGTCGAACAGCCGCAAAAGAGCCTACTCTCCGCTTACTGACCTAATGCATAAACATTATGGGAAGCGCGCTAGCCAGACGAAATTTAAACTTTGTTGGCTGAAGACCCAAGTTTGGTTTAAAGACAAAAAACGTACCAAGCACAATGTTCTCTCACCATTCCTGATTTCTAACACTCACTCACAGAATGAAAGCTGCTGATATGTTTTTCCGTCGTAGTGTTCATATGTAAATTTTGGTGAGCTTATTTAGATCTAAATATCTGAAAAAGCCCATACATTCACCCACCCGTAGACCCTCCTCGAAGAAATCAGAAGTGGTTGAAAGTATTAAAACACCAGGTGTAAACGGGTCTCCCTCGTCTACTTGTGATCCGATCGACCAAAACGCATCTTAACACCAGGTGTAAACAGGGCCCTAGAGTGTTCTGGAAGGTTTTTTTTACTGGCCTAAGAGTCCACACTTAAGTGTATATGATATTCTACAGTTTCTCTAGATGGGGATCAGGTCATACCATCTGTGATTTATTACTTTTTCATATAGTTTATTGTCCATGTAAAATAAGCTCATTTAAATATTAAAGTAGCATTTATGTCTATAGAGCAAATGTTGTGAGTTTAATACTTAGAGTTGGAGATCTGTTCAAATCCCTAACCCAAAGAATGACCGAGAGTTATAGTGAAGCATCACTAGCCTTCGCAAATTCCATTAATTATGGAAATCTGGATATATAGTTATGGAAGACGAATATTTATGGCAAACCCAGTGGAGCTCGGCCGTTCTCTGTGAGCATTACCCATTAGTCATTAACACAGTATGATAATGATGGGTGTGCATGTTTGACGTCTCCACCATGCCCTCAAGCTCCTGCTTTTCATCTATATTTTCATCTCTTTCTCCTTGACTTCTAATTCCTCTCACATCTGATTCCGCATTTCAGTTTCATCTACAAAATACAGATTCATGAAACCTTCTGCAACCTTTCTGTGTCAATAACTTATGCTCTTCTGAAACAAATGAACAGCTCGTGTATATTTCCTCAGTTTCAATTACTATTCCCAGCATTTTCTCTCACTCTGTGTGTGTGTGTGTGTACGCTTGAGGGAGTTAGACAGGATGTTCATTATCATACCATAGGTCAGGTCTGTGTGTATTTCCCTAATTGCCTCTCCTTGTACGTGATTTTTTTTTTTCTCCTATTGCCTTTCTTCTTCTTGTTTGATGATGCCAAATTTCAGGTCTCAGTGTCCTGCCTGATTCCTCCGTACATCCATCTGTGCTTGGAATTATTCATCGGAATAGCAGGTGTGACGTGCAGCGTTTTAGTAAGCACCTCGGACTGACCAAAGATGAGAAGCCTTCTCTCTCCTCCCTCCATCCCACAAACACAGCCCCTCTAGTGACCTGACGACGGTTTCTGCAAGACTAACCATGACAACACGCCACACATCATCATATGGAAACAATGAGGCTTGTTGTTTCCCAATAAGAAAATGAGGGTCGTGGAGGAGTTTGACACCATCTGTCAATCTTTCTACGCCCTCCCCTGCTCCTTTTTTATTTCTTTCAGAATCTCATAAAAGCAATTTTTCCCCCCATGTGTTTGTAAACAGCACCGGGGTGACAGGGTTCTACCTGTGGAGAGGCTTCAGTCGTTGAGAGTAGCTCATCCATTTCTAATGCAATTAGAGGTGTCAGTATCTCCTCCTGAGAAGCGCTTCCTGCATGGCCGCTGAATATGGTTCCTCCTTCCATTTAAATCCGCTGGATTAGATTTGAGTGTCAGCTGGCAGACCTGCTAAGTGTCCCCTGACTAAGTAGACTGAAATGGGTGTCAGTATATTACATAGCTTTTCAAATACTCTTTTTCATTGGCTTGTGCACAGAATGTTGTTGTAAAAGATGAATCTCAGATGTTTCTATGAAAATTCAATAGCACTTTTAAAGGGATAGTTCACCCAAAAATGAAAATTCTGTCATTAAATACTCACCCTCATGCCTTTCCGTTACGCGGCACGTTTGAGCTTCAGCAAGAACCAATGAGGTTCATTCTCGTGTTACACAGCACGTTTGAGCTTCAGCTAGAACCAATGAGGTTCATTCTCGTGTTACGCAGCACGTTTGAGCTTCAGCGAGAACCAATGAGGTTCATTCTCGTGTTACGCATCACATTTGAGCTTCAGCAAGAACCAATGAGGTTCATTCTCGTGTTACGCAGCACGTTTGAGCTTCAGCAAGAACCAATGAGGTTCATTCTCGTGTTCTGCGGCGCGTTTGAGCTTCAGCAAGAACCAATGAGGTTCATTCTCGTGTTACGCAGCACGTTTGAGCTTCAGCGAGAACCAATGAGGTTCATTCTCGTGTTACGCGCACGCGTTTGAGCTTCAGCAAGAATCAATGAGGTTCATTCTCGTGTTACGCAGCACGTTTGAGCTTCAGCGAGAACCAATGAGGTTCATTCTCGTGCAGCACGTTTGAGCTTCAGCAAGAACCAATGAGGTTCATTCTGCGTATTCGCGCACGTTTGAGCTTCAGCAAGAATCAATGAGGTTCATTCGTGTTACGCAGCATGTTTGAGCTTCAGCGAGAACCAATGAGGTTCATTCTCGTGTTAGGCATCACATTTGAGCTTCAGCAAGAACCAATGAGGTTCATTCTCATGTTACAGCACGTTTGAGCTTCAGCAAGAACCAATGAGGTTCATTCTCGTGTTACGCAGCACGTTTGAGCTTCAGCAAGAACCAATGAGGTTCATTTCGTGTTACGCAGCACGTTTGAGCTTCAGCAAGAACCAATGAGGTTCATTCTCGTGTTACGCGCACGTTTGAGCTTCAGCAAGAACCAATGAGGTTCATTCTCGTGTTACGCACGCGTTTGAGCTTCAGCGAGAACCAATGAGGTTCATTCTCGTGTTACGCAGCACGCTTGAGCTTCAGCGAGAACCAATGAGGTTCATTCTCGTGTTACGCAGCACGCGTTTGAGCTTCAGCGAGAACCGATGAGGTTCATTCTCGTGTTACGCAGCACGCGTTTGAGCTTCAGCAAGAACCAATGAGGTTCGTTCTCGTGTTACGCAGCACGCTTGAGCTTCAGCAAGAACCAATGAGGTTCGTCTCGTGTTACGCGCACGCGTTTGAGCTTCAGCAAGAACCAATGAGGTTCGCTCGTGTTCTGTCGCACGCGTTTGAGCTTCAGCAAGAACCAATGAGGTTCATTCTCGTGTTACGCGGCACGTTTGAGCTTCAGCAAGAACCAATGAGGTTCATTCTCGTGTTACGCATCACATTTGAGCTTCAGCAAGAACCAATGAGGTTCATTCTCGTGTTACGCATCACGTTTGAGCTTCAGCAAGAACCAATGAGGTTCATTCTCGTATTCGCATCACATTTGAGCTTCAGCAAGAACCAATGAGTTCATTCTCGTGTTCTGCGTCACGTTTGAGCTTCAGCAAGAACCAATGAGGTTCATTCTCGTGTTCACGCCCACGTTTGAGCTTCAGCAAGAACCAATGAGGTTCATTCTCGTGTTACGCGGCACGTTTGAGCTTCAGCAAGAACCAATGAGGTTCGTTCTCGTGTTACGGATCACGTTTGAGCTTCAGCTAGAACCAATGAGGTTCATTCTCATGTTACACAGCATGTTTCTGCTTTTCTTTATAAATGTTTGCTGATAAATGTTTATGTAAATAAAGGCCTAAATTATAAAACCATCATGTGCCTTCAGAAAATTTGGTCTAAATCGCTCAATTAATGTGGATTACTTTTTCAATCTCTTTATGAACTTTTTGAAGTCTCAAAGTGATAGTTGCAAAGCTGTCAATAAGTGACAGAAATCTCTTTGATTTCATCAAAAATATCTTTATTTGACTTTCAAAGATGAATGAAAGTCTTACATGAGTTTGAGTAATCAATGACAGAATTTTTAAGGGCCGTTCACAACAAGGCCAATATCTATATAACGATAAAAAAATTCTAAAAATCTTTATAAATATTAAAGAAGAGCAGTAAGTATGATATTGATGTGAATAGATTAATCCAGAAAATTTTCTATTTGTAGAACTTGCCACCGTGGTTTTAGAGTGTCGTATGTGGTTGCTAGGGTTTGTGTGGTTGCTAGGGTTTGTGTGGTTGCTAGGGTTTGTGTGGTTGCTTGGGTTTGTGTGGTTGCTTGGGTTTGTGTGGTTGCTAGGGTTTGTGTGGTTGCTTGGGTTTGTGTGGTTGCTTGGGTTTGTGTGGTTGCTAGGGTTTGTGTGGTTGCTAGGGTTTGTGTGGTTGCTTGGGTTTGTGTGGTTGCTAGGGTTTGTGTGGTTGCTAGGGTTTGTGTGGTTGCTTGGGTTTGTGTGGTTGCTTGGGCTTGTGTGGTTGCTTGGGTTTGTGTGGTTGCTTGGGTTTGTGTGGTTGCTAGGGTTTGTGTGGTTGCTTGGGTTTGTGTGGTTGCTAGGGTTTGTGTGGTTGCTAGGGTTTGTGTGGTTGCTAGGGTTTGTGTGGTTGCTAGGGTTTGTTTGGTTGCTAGGGTTTGTGTGGTTGCTTGGGTTTGTGTGGTTGCTAGGGTTTGTGTGGTTGCTAGGGTTTGTGTGGTTGCTAGGGTTTGTGTGGTTGCTTGGGTTTGTGTGGTTGCTAGGGTTTGTGTGGTTGCTTGGGTTTGTGTGGTTGCTTGGGTTTGTATGGTTGCTTGGGTTTGTGTGGTTGCTAGGGTTTGTGTGGTTGCTTGGGTTTGTGTGGTTGCTAGGGTTTGTGTGGTTGCTAGGGTTTGTGTGGTTGCTAGGGCTTGTGTGGTTGCTTGGGTTTGTGTGGTTGCTAGGGTTTGTGTGGTTTCTTGGGTTTGTGTGGTTGCTTGGGTTTGTGTGGTTGCTAGGGTTTATGTGGTTGCTTGGGTTTGTGTGGTTGCTAGGGTTTGTGTGGTTGCTTGGGTTTGTGTGGTTGATAGGGTTTGTGTGGTTGATAGGGTTTGTGTGGTTGCTTGGGTTTGTGTGGTTGCTAGGGTTTGTGTGGTTGCTAGGGTTTGTGTGGTTGCTAGGGTTTGTGTGGTTGCTAGGGTTTGTGTGGTTGCTTGGGTTTGTGTGGTTGCTAGGGTTTGTGTGGTTGCTAGGGTTTGTGTGGTTGCTAGATGGTTAAAGTTTAATACTCCAAGATAGGTGTATTCCTAGCTAGGAGCAATAGCAATAGATATTTTGGAATCATTTGATGAGAAATGTTTGAGATTGTATTGAAATCTGACTTTAAATTGCAATTGTTGACATTGTTGAGATTTATTAGAAGCTCTAGATGATGTATATGAAGATGCATGAGATTGCTTATGTCTTTTTCTCAGGATAAAAATTTGAATCGAGAGACATCAGCAAAAGTATTTGTTCTTTCCATTTAACCTTATTGCTGCTGTCTGGAAACAGTTGATATGTTATAATTTGTGGATTTTCTTTTCTTGTGGAAACACATAATATCCATATGTTATGTAGGAAGAATGTGCATCCTATGTTCGAATATATTTGTGCTGTTTCACATGTTCTGTAATATACATGAAAATTCCACCATTAACTTTACATGCCTCTTCAGAGAAGATCGACTGAGACGGTGTTCCTTTAACGCGAGTCCTCCGTATCATTAATAAGGGTCATTTAGCGTGTGGGAGAGAGCGCTGGCCCGCACTCTTTGTCTTTAGTGACACCAGCGCCAAATGAGGAGAGACAATGTCTCCCACTGATCAATGAGAGGAAAAAAAGGCTGCCAGTGAAATGAAGTTAAATCTAATGTGATAAACGGCCCCGTCTGTCAGCAGGATCAGATCAGAGGTTTTAATTTTATTCAAGACATTGCGGCTCAGGTAAATAAATAAAGAGTGTAATGTAAGGAGGCGCAGCGCTCCCTAGAGAATCTCAGCCTGAAATTTTAGAGGATGAGATGCCGTTTAGCAAAGATGATTTATGTGTGCTGTAGACCTTCCATCTGAGACCTGAGATATTCACACGGGACATTATTTTATTTTATTTTGCTATATATTTTACATTTATTTTATTTTTAAAAAGAAATTATTATTATTTTATTTACATCTAATTAAGTTTAAAAATGGCTGCAGTGAGTAATAATTCGTTTTTGCATCTTTGCAGGAAATGCCATCCGGCCCATCGCATTGCGAGCAGTGTCCGCCATAGCGAAAGCTCTGCCTGGTTTTCCCATTCTGGCCACTGGGGGCATCGACTCTGCAGAGTCCGGATTGCAGTTCCTCCATGCAGGAGCCACAGTGTTACAGGTAAGTGATAGAGGCTACATCGGAAATTATTATTTTTGAGTATTATTTTCATAAGTAATTACTTCGCCACCACTAAAAAGCATGTTCTATAGTATAAATGTGTGTAGTATGGATGGACTACATTCGCCCATCCATACTACGCCTATCCATACCCATCCATACTCGTTATCACATGATCTACCAGTGTCAGTTGTGTCGCTTCACTGCCATTCACAAATCTTCTCCGTTGGCCTCATGGGATAGTAAAGTTTCCATCATATGCACACTTTAAAAATTGGCCTGAAGTAGTTAGTCATTCTACTCTTTGCCTACTCTTTTACAAGGACTGTGAAATCGGACATACTACTCTTGTCACGTTCTATATATACTAATATATAATAGGGAAGTATTCAATTTCGGATGCAGCCCGAGTCTCCGTCCAAGACAATCTTCAGTATCATCTTTAGCACATCGAACAAAAAAGGCTGAAAAAATAAATCACTTGTTATAATAAGACCAGTTGGACTTTTTCGCAAAAGCATTCCATGTACTTTAACAAATATAAGTCAAATATTATCTAAAAAGGATTTTATATTAATAAGAAGATCAAACAGGAAAAAACAGACTGTTTGTAAAAGGATGTCAATTAAAGGGGATATCTAATGCTATTCCATGCATTCTGACTTATTTACACTGTTAAAGAGTTGGATTCTCATTCTAAACATGGCCAAAATGTTAAAAAAATGAGTTGGACGCATGACGTATTCTGTGCCAAAAACACTCCTTCAGGATTTTTGAGAATGGCCATATATTACATCAAAATGGGTGGAATTCCTTGTATAGGCACTTCTCCATGAAGAGCGAGTGCACACGCCCATCAACGAGCTTCGGGTTACGAGAGCTGTCAGCAGCGCTTAGTTTTTAGACCACAACATCAACAATGTCACTGAAGAAGTGTGTTTCTGGTTGTGAGGGAATGATAACCATGTTCAGCTTCCCAAATAACCCAGCGTTAAGGAAACAGTGGATGTAGTGTGTTTTTCCCGGAGCAGCAACAGTTCTGCAAGTGGGTTTTTTTGGCAATCGGCGCGTAAGAGCATATGATGTAAACAACACGAGCGTATAGTGAATCAAAAGTTATCCAGGGAAGGATAATGCCACGAATTTTGTGTGTGTGTGTGTGTGTGTGTGTCCTTGTTTATATTACATTATGCCCCCACTTTTCAAAAGGCTTATAAATCACACAGGATGAGTTTTTTTGAGAAAGTAAAAATGCAGAATGTTTCCTGTGATGGGTATGTTTAGGGGCAGGGGCAGTGTGTGTGTGTGTGTGTGTGTGTGTGTGTGTGTGTGTGTGTGTGTGTGTGTGTGTGTGATGTGTGTGTGTGATGGGTAGGTTTAGGGGCAGGGGCAGTTTGTGTGTGTGTGTGTGTGTGTGTGTGTGTGTGTGTGTGTGTGTGTGTGTGTGTGTGTGTGTGTGTGTGTGTGTGTGTGTGTGTGTGTGTGTGTGTGTGTGTGTGTGTGTGTGTGTGTGTGATGGGTATGTTTAGGGGCAGGGGCAGTGTGTGTGTGTGTGTGTGTGTGTGTGATGGGTAGGTTTAGGGGCAGTGTGTGTGTGTGTGTGTGTGTGTGTGTGTGTGTGTGTGTGTGTGTGTGTGTGTGATGGGTAGGTTTAGGGGCAGGGGCAGTGTGTGTGTGTGTGTGGGCATGTTTTTGTGAAATATCAGGACACAAATGTGTATAATGACATGGGTATGACATAGGTATTACAAAAGAGGGTGAAATATGAGGGCGTTCCCCATGTCCTCACTTTTCAAAATGCTTATAAATCACACAGGATGAGGTTTTTTCACAGAACGTAAACTGCAGTCTCCTGTGATGGGTAGGTTTAGGGGCAGGGGCAGTGTAGGGGATAGAAAATACGGTTTGTACAGTATAAAATGCATTACGCCTATGGAATGTCCCACATTTCACAAAAACAAACTGTGTGTGTGTGTGTGTGTGTGATGGGTATGTTTAGGGGCAGGGGCAGTGTGTGTGTGTGTGTGTGTGTGTGTGATGGGTAGGTTTAGGGGCAGGGGCAGTGTGTGTGTGTGATGGGTAGGTTTAGGGGCAGGGGCAGTATAGGGGATAGATTGTAAAGTTTGTACGGTATAAAAACCATTACGTCTATGGAGAGTCCCCACAAAGATAGTGAACCAGATTTGTATGGTTTGTACAGTATAAATGCATTAAGCCTATGCAATGTCCCCATAAAACATGAAAACCCAAGTGTGTGTGTGTGTGTGTGTGTGTGTGTGTGTGTGTGTGTGTGTGTGTGTGTGTGTGTGTGGGCATGTTTTTGTGAAATATCAGGACACAAATGTGTATAATGACACGGGTATGACATAGGTATTACAAAAAGAGGGTGAAATATGAGGACGTTCCCCATGTCCTCACTTTTCAAAATGCTTATAAATCACACAGGATGAGGTTTTTATCACAGAAAGTAAACTGCACAGTCTCCTGTGATGGGTAGGTTTAGGGGCAGGGGCAGTGTAGGGGGATAGAAAATATGGTTTGTACAGTATAAAAACCATTACGCCTATGGAATGTCCCCACATTTCACAAAAACAAACGTGTGTGTGTGTGTGTGTGTGTGTGTGTGTGTGTTTCTTAAGCTCCGCCCACTGCACTCCTCCACAAGTGCAGCTGTTTTCAGAAAGAGTCGGTACAGCTTATCTGTCTATTATAATAAAACAAAAGGCTCTTTGGAGATATGAAGGGTGCGATGCTACTCTATAGGTTCTCAAGATTAACATGAGATTGGCTGAAACTGTGTGTTACCTCCTCTTTAAGTATTTAAAAAAAATGCACTAAAGCAGTAAAGATGCGTATTGCATGTCTGATTTTTATTTTTAATTGTGTACTTTTATATGCAAGATTTTTTTAATTGGCTTCAGTAGTGTTTTGCTTTATAATAGCTTTCATTAGCATTAAGAAACATTATTACTTTATGAAATACTTAATAGCTCATTAGAACCACAGGGCTGCTCAAACTCATCAAAACCTGGAAGAGGTTGCTTTGTTGTGTGACGTCACCATAATGAACAAACTAAGCAACTCAAGTCCAAATATGTTTCTAGTTTATGACACAATTTGTCATGGTGTGCATTGTGTTTGTGCATTGATACGCAATTACTTTTAATTGGTATTGTCAGCCCTGCATTTGTCTCAGCTGTATACAAAGTTTTAATTAGAAAACTTTGTTGTAAATGAGATACAGTATAGTTAAGCATAATATTTAGATTGCAGATTGAAAAGTGTTTCTAAACTCTCCACATCATGGCTTGCTCGTGTCTGGGGAGTAATCAAATAGAGAATCTGTATGCAAATTGAATCTCTATCTTTGAATAAATGCATTTACTATTTTTAAAGGTTGATTTAATGTTTCCGTAATGTCTTTCCCTCTCCTACCTGTTCAGTGGGAACACTTGGGATCCGAAGAGCCTTTTTGCATTCAGACATTTGTCCTTTGAGTTAATATGAAAATTTAATTACAGAATAACTCGGGCTCTTGATAGAATCATAATGCTTTCAATTACAGATCCACCGCTTTAAAAAGCCTTAATTTGTATTTCATCTTACACAATATAATCACTATTTGTTATGCTTTCCTTGCTTTAGAAATGTTCTGCAAGTGATGAAAGAAAATGTGTTTTTGTGTTAATATTTTGGGTTTAGTGGAGGATTAGTGCTGTGAATCGTGGGGTTTGGATGTGGAAGATGAGTTTGGCGAGAACACCCGCTGTGGCACACGTCCTTTCAAACACATCAAAGAGTCTGACTGCTGAGAAACTGCATGCAACACACATCTGTGTGCTTCATCAGCGCCGAAAACTGATTCTGATTGCTGCTTCCTATGCAGTGTTTTATCCTCAAGGATAAAACCTGCTCAACCGGGCCTGGCTTGGTTTCGTTCCCCGCGCGCCTGTCGAATTCAGGTCAGGTCTGGGTCAATGGAGAACGAACCACCTTTTGGATAAGGAACGGTGGCGGTTGAAAGAATGCGCTGTAATTCGAACTGTTGCAATCAGCGAGACTTGTAGTCAGAACTGAAGGGACTTGGGAAGGACTGAATGGGAGAATCAGGCTCTTCAAAAGACACAAAAACGTCTCGGTGTAAACACAAACGCTGTAGGCGCTCGTGCTATTGTTTCTAAGCAGACACATCGATTCGACGACACATCAAAAGTATTCTCCCAAGAACAAATAATATAATGAAGTCCATTCATATCCTGTATTGATTTCTCAGGATCGAATTGTGTTGAACCTGTGGAGTTTTGACTTTCCTTGGTTATTGAAGACAAGATATAGGGTATGTTGGAACCAGAGCCTGATTTATCCCATTAACTAAGAGAATTGCCAAACCATAAAGATAATGGTGTAGCGCTTCGGTGATACCTGCAGTCTTTCTGGTGTAAATTTCTCTAAAAGTCAAGCAAATGTGTGCAAAAAAAGACAGATCCTTCCATTCTAATGATGCACGGCATCCTGGAGAAAAGCGGATCCTTTATTAAAATCATAACTCAAAGTTCATCGCTGCGGTTCTTCCACGTTCTGCACTGACTGGATGTCACAATGATGTCACCAGCAGTCTTTGTCACTCTGATAAAGTGCTCAGATTAGCATTGGGATGTCGAGATTAGCATTGTAAATATTTACTTTAGCTAATCAGTTCGTTAGGATGGTTTATCCCCTTAAAAATGCTTGATAAATCAACCCGATTTGAATTGAGTGATGTACAAATGTTTTGCAGATTGTCCCGAGTCATTTGAGAGAATTGGTTCAAAAGAATGATTGTATATCATATACCTGCTTGGTTTTCTGTTTGGTTTCCTTAAAATGACAATATAATGTGTTTTCAATTCATAAAAATCAACGGCAACAACATAAACAACATAACTTCCGGCAGACGTCCGCAATGAATCAATACCAACAGAGGCTGCGTTATCTTTCTTATGCGCTATCATCTTTCATTTTAATTGTGCAACAATTTCCTAATTTATAGGTTCTTTTTTTTTTTTTCTGTCGATGCAATTGCATGAAAATTAATTCTTTCTGGCAGCGTCTCTCTATTAATAGTAAAGCTGTGGGTTTTAGTCTACTTTTCAGTTTCTAAGCTGTTTCATTGATAAATCACAGAACAGTGTTTACAATACATTTCTGTGCTTTTGAATGTTTCTGTGTGCACGATCAGCATGTGATGTGTGAGCTACTGTCTGTATGTGTGTGCATTACAATGCACATTGATTTAGAACAGCGATTAACTTACGTGTACAATAAGCTGTTTAAAGCTTGCTTTCACCTCATCAATTTTGAGCATCCAGATGGTATAATCAAACATATCTTGTGGAGCGATCTGGGAATATGCATTTATTAGTCATTTTAACTGTTGGAAACAGAGCGTAAAAGGGGACTTCAAAGATTTCTTATCCTGTTGCGCCCTCTATAGCCCATGATCAGCGACTAGTCTAAGTCAAGCTTAAAGGATAAGTTCACCCAATGTACAATGAAAATGTTAATTTACTCACCCTCAAGACATCCTAGGTGTATATGACATTCTTCTTTCAGACGAATACAATCAGAGTTATATTAAAAAATGTCCTGGCTCTTCCAAGTATTATAATGGCAGTAAATGGCAGCCCAAAAAATGAAGACTAAAAAAAGTGCATCCATCCATTATAAAAGTACTCCACAATGCTCCGGGGGGTTAATAAAGGCCTTCTGAAGCAAGCGAATCAATGGTTTGTGCAAGAAAAATATCCATATTAAAAAATTCATAAAGTAAAATATCTAGCTTTTGGCTTCCAGTGGACCGCCTTCCGTATTCAACTTACAAAGAAAGTGTAACGTCTCTCGCAGTTCAAATCGCTTACGCTATGTCCGACGTCATTGTCATGCCAGTTGCGTTTTTTGCGTAAGTTGAATGCGGAAGGCGGTCTACCGGAAGCGGACTTTATAACGTGTTAAATATAGATATTTTTCTTACAAAAACCTATTTGGCCTTTATTAACCCCGGAGCCGTGTAGATTACTTTTATAATGGAACTTTTTTGGGTGTGAGTAAATCATGGGTAATTAAAATGTTTGGTTGAACTATCCCTTTAAACCTCCATGACAGAGCATTAAAGCCTACTAGTCTGTGCAACCCCTTGTATAAATGTGTGTATAAATGAAACATTTGCCATGTTGTCATGTGACCAAAGTCGTCAGGTACGTCGATTCACCACCATTGACGACCTCCCTCCTGTGGCCTTATAGGAAAATAAATTGTCCATCGAATGCACACTTCAGAATCTTGCAGAAAGAAGTGGGTCAGGGTACTACATTTTTCAAATACTATGTATTCGGACATTCTACTTGGCATACTGTTTTTACTGTAAGTAAGGATATATTCGATTTTGGATGCAGCATTCAGCATTTTTAGTTCACACAAAAAAAAAAAAAATTCTGCAGAACACAAAAAAATATTCTATTAAATAATATTCAGGTCCAAATAACATTGGAGCCAATAAGCAATGAGATATTTTTCAGAATATCTTCTTTTGTGTTCCTCAAAAGAAAGAAGGTCATGCAGGTTTTGAACAATATGAGGGTACATAAATGATGACAGAATTTCTATGCCTTTAAATGTTTGTTCCTTTTTGTCTTGATTCAAATTAGATAGCGATATTTGACAAAGCAGGCGAGCTAATAACCTACATTGCTGCAACGTTACCAGGTTTCTGCGAGCATGTACTTTATTCTACCGCAGCTAATGTGATCCCATTGTCGATCGATACTCTTTAGTTGATTCATTACCGAATACATCGCTTTGCAATCACCCTGTAGGGGATCCGGGGCTCCTCATGGTGCCGTATTGACTTTCATGTGTGATAGTGTAAAAGTAACCTACCTATGTTTAGCGCCTGTTACTATTCAAGAAAAATCCACAGATCTTGGAATGCTACTAGCTTAACACAGCCAAATGACTTTCATTTACTGAAGCAATGATGTCAAACGTTCACACTCACGGTGTTGTTGTAAAGTATAATGTCTGCTCCTTTAATAAGATTGGGCTGTTATGATAGATTTCCGCCTGTCATAATGAGACAGTAAAATAGCTGCATTTAGTGGCAGCTGTAGGAGATCAGGACAACGTTTTCATAGGGAGGTCTTTGGGGGCAATGGAGCAATATTTCACTAATGGCAGAGCTGGTTCAATCTTAATGATCCACACTGTAATTTGGGTCCTTCCCGGTGCATGTAAACAGTTGCGAGCTGCAATAAAGAGACCGTCATCAAGTAGTAAAAATGACTTGTGGCCTAGAAAGCATCAGGATTTTGTAATTTCGTTTCAAACTGCTAAATGTTTCCGTAGAGAGGGGTGTAAAACAAAATATTTGTCTACAACACAAAGCGAGCTTTCAGCAAGCAGCCTGCTTCAGAAACCACAACATTTTTGCAATGTTGCTTTTTGGTTGCATTTAGGTTACATTATAGTACAAAGATGTACAATCCAGACATGCTGTTTACGTATTTAGATAATTGGACTCTTAGATCATTTTAGTTGAAAATACATTTTATTTTCATTCAATCAAATAAAATGTAATGGAAACATTGTAAAAAATGCCTGTCTTTTGTGGTTTTCGTTAGGTAGCATCAAAACGTCAATATAATGTGTTTTCACTTAAATAAAACTGCAATGTTTTTGGAACATTTAAGTTCGTTTTAAAATGGCACTTGATGGTTGACAAATGATTGTTTAACGAGCAGCAAGTAGAAACCACAAAACGTTTTTACAATGTTGCTTTTTGGTTGCAGTGAGGTTACATCTAAAACAACATTCTAAATGTGAAATATAAAATATATCGTACACTATAAAAATCTGGGTTGTTTTAACCCAATATTGGGTCAAATATGGACTAACCCAGCAGCTGGGTTGTTTTAACCCGGCGGTTGGGTTAAATGTTTGCTTAAGACAACCTAATCTCTGGGTTAAAACAACCCAATTGCTGGGTTAAAACAACCCAATCAATGGGTTAAAACAACCCAACTGTTGGGTTAGTCCATATTTGACCCAACATTGGGTTGTTTTTTACCCAGCATTTTTAGAGTGTAGCCAGAATACGATGTGCAGTTTATGTGATGACACCATAAGGGTCAATTTTTTTAAATGAAGATTTATACATCATCTGAAAGCTGAATAAATAGAAAATAAAAAAAAATGAAATGAATAAATAAACTTTCCATTGATGTATGGTTTGTTAGGACAATATTTGTCCGAGATTCAACTAATTAAAAATCAAAGCTGAATCTGAAATCGCCCCCTAAACCCTAATTTACTATTCCCTACGTTAGTCCACTATTACAGTTCACTTGAAGGAGTGAATGAAAACGAGTGCGTGAAGTCGGAAGGGCGCTGTGTGTACATTGGCTGTACATTCGTTATTGCGGTGCATTGTGGGATTGAATGAGTGCACTCGAACATGTCCACTGGTTTCGGAGACCACTACAAATGGCTGTAGTGGGCGATTTCGGATTCAGCCCTAGAATCTGTGGGTGCAAAAAAAAATCGAAATATTGAGAAAATCGCCTTTTAAGTTGTCCAAAAAAAGTCCTATCAATGCATGTTACTAATAATAAATGTTTGATATATTTACGGTAGGACATTTACAAAATATCTAAATGGAAATTGATCTTTACTTAATATCCTTATGATTTTTTGGCATAAAAGAAAAATAATTTTGACCAATGCATTGAACACAGCGCCATGCGTTACCCCACATACACATGAGCGGAAGAAGCAAGAGCTTGTCTGCGGCATAATAAAAGCTCCACGAAATCAAGGCGCCATCAAGCTACACCTTTGTTTCAAATAAGCGACATCTTGAAACGAATAATTACATGTTGTGGCTTTAAGTTGCAAAAAATATATTTTTTGTAAAAACAAAATAAAAATGTTGGAAATGTTCTGATCCTCAGTGAGAGGATTCGAGCTCTCTCACGGCTCTCGCCCGCCCTGCTTGTCACAAAAAGCTTTACATCACAATAAAAAAGCAGTGAAAATACTGTCGTTTGTTGACCGAATATATGTTTATGCCAAAAATACAACAAGGTACAACGTTTATGAAATACATGTTTGGAATGAAGTGCGGGTGACTAAATGATGAAGAATTTAAATTTATGGGTGAACTACCCCTTTAAATTCACAGGCGTTTCCAGTTGTGCGAACAATAACAAAAAGAAACGAAAGAATGCTTATATCTGTAGAAAACAAGGGTAAAGGTTACATCCACTTGTTAGACACCAAACTAGCCTGTATTGACTACATATAGTCCCCTGGTTCAGTGGCTTGTGAAACATATTTACTTCCAGTGACTTCCATAAAGATGCAGTCTTTTACCTGAAGCACTAGACAAAATATCAGTTGCTCGTATTTTCCCGGTGTGTTGGTCAATCTGTGCGAATCAAAAAAGGACAAGAGCTTCATGCATAGTCATTGTAACATTTGGATGCCAAACCGAATCTCTTTGGGGGGAGTTGGTGCACGGCTAAATGCCAGGATTTTATTGCAGGAAATAAAAGAGCAGACAGAAAAAGAGAGAGAGAGCAAGATGAGGGTAGAGGGAGATGGAAAGAGCAGGAGCGCTGAATCTAAAAGCGTCTGAGATCTCAGAAGGAGTCGAAATCAATGCACCACCACAGTTTTCAGCGCAGATAAAAAGGACCTGCCGTCTCAATTGCCTGGAAACTACTTAGAAATTCTCACTTCAAATTTATTTCAGGACTCAGCCACATTAGCGCTAAATACTCTGGGTCAGGATATCTTTGATGTTCTGCATCAAATGAAAAGCAATAATGGGCAGCGACTCCTGTTCACAGAGCAACAAGACTGGGATTTTACAGCCCCATCAGACATAGGATCACTCCGTTTAGTCTTGTTTGCAGTTCTTTTCATCATAATGAATCATTTGTTAGCTCAAATCCCATGTTTTTTTTACATACACACACGTATCTATTCATATCTATTCACGTTTTTTCTTTTGATGAACAATAGCCCACCCATCCTTCCTCCGAAGGAACGCTGATCCTCACATACCTGTTAAAACGCTGTCCTATTGACGTTGTCTGCTCTGTTAACTGCAATAATTACGAATCAATTGTTAAACTCTGCGGCAGGCATCAGCGGTCTCGCGTATTTGTTGATGTTAAATCAAGGTGAAATGACATCGAACCAAATTGGACTCGTTCAAAAAAACAAACGTTCGTTTGTGATGTGCAGATACGAACTGTGGCGTAAACGGGGAGAGAAACAAGTTTTATGCAAATGAGAATTCTAATGAAAACATATCTCCCAGAGATGCACTAGCCAGGGTAAATGCCTCCATTTTCTCAGCATGAGGTATGCCGCGTGGGATTTAATTTTTAAATATACAAATGACGCAGCACGGCCAATGATCTGCACTCCCTCTTCCCCCTGAGAAAGTCTTTGTTGTGACTGTGAGGAGGAGGGAATAGGGATGGGAATTGTTAGGAATGTAATGATTCTGCTTCCGATTCCACTTAACGATTTTGGTTCCTTAATCATTCCATTTGCTGCCCCCTCCTTTCTCACTAAACAAAAACAGGGCTATTTTTGGGATTTTTTTTTTTACATGCTTTTAATATATTTTATATACGGGTAAAATGGGGTCTTAATAAAAAACTTTTGCTTTTCACTACTCCCATATTGTTTCATTGCAGAAAAAAAATATGTTTGCGCGGGGAGCCGTATTAGACTGACCAGCATGAGGGAAAAGGCACACATTATTGATATAAATACTTCAGCTAAAATAATATGTTTTTAATAATGTCTACGTTAATACTTGTTTAAAACGAATACTTGTTCAATACTTGTACTATTTTCTGTTTATTTTGATAAAATAATAAATTTTTGTTCAATAAATATAGTGTCATTAAAATATTAGTATACACATTTTATATTAAAAACAAATAAAAAGTAAATAATCTGAAAGCATTGAAGGCGATCCCATAATAATTTAATATAGATTTACAATAGTAACATTAAATAAATCATATTATATGAAATGTTTTATATCATATTTTTAAATATGCTTGCTTCATTATAAATAGTGATTATCTCTAAGGTGGACCCCCAACTTAATAAAATTAATCAATTATATTCATCATCTGAATCTAACCGTCATGTCAACAAATGTTAAAGTCAGCCAGCTGTTTATTATCATGTACATTTTTGTCTTTCGCCCCGAGAGCAGGGCGCCTTTTACCCCAAATACCATACTTTTACATATTCTTCCATTAGTGGAAAACTGAATTTGAATTATTAAGAAGACCTTTGTCTCAAAATATAAACATTGATTTTACCGATTCTCATTTGCTACTTAAATCTACAACATTTAAAAAAACAAAACAAATATAGAACAAATTAGTGCAGAATCAACTCTCCGCTGCTGCCCGCGATCACACCAAGGATCAGACAAATTTCCACGTGCATCTTGAAAAGCGGCTGTTTTGAAGAGCTACGGCAAGTTTTTGTGCCATCTAGTGGTTAAGAGGGAAATAAAATCAAAGGCTTTTTTACCCCGGCAGCGCTTTTAGCCCTGTTGTACTAATTTAACGTGTTATTTGAATGAATTAATTATTTACGCATTTAAATTGTTTAACACACCCATCCAGACCTATGTAATAATCGGTTTAATAATACATTTTATATAGCGCCTTTCTACAAACTCAAGGTCGCTTTACAATAGTAAGTCCAGTAAACATGAGACAGTGTAGAGAAATATAACAGAAAAAAAAAAACATTGTTATGTTATGAGAAACATAACATACATAGCAGGAACCAGATCGTGAGACTAGGGATCAGAGAAACATGGTTTCTCTGACTTTGAAATCATATGATGATGTGAGGTTGTGAATATGTTGGGGAAAAGATTTCCAGAGTGTGGGGGCAGCGATACAGAAGGCCCTGCCAGCAAACGATGCTAGATTGTGGTGCGGGACCAGCAATAGGCCAGATTCAGTGAACCTAAGAGTGCGGGCAGGGGTGTATATGAATAAGGTCCGAAATATATGGAGGGGGGCGAGATCATAGAGGGCTTTGAATGTGAATTGCATATAGAAACCACTGGGTAGCTAATGTAATCTGTGTAGAACAGGAGTAATGTGGGAAGATCTCTTGGTATGTTCTGAATATTCTGAATATATTAGAACTTATTTAGTGTTGTAGTGGGTAAGCCAAAAAAACAGAGAATTACAGTAGTCTAGGCAGGAAGTAATTTTTAGGTCAGCTCTGTTAGCTTATTTACAATCATGTGATCATTGTAAATGTTTCCCTAGTATATGAGATGAATTATATGATATGATTTAAAAAAATGTGTATATATATATAATTATTATTATTTATTTATATATGAATGTATACTTGGGTTATATGTATCTATCTGTTTGTCCTGGTGACTTTATCAAATATGGTGTTCTCAAATATGGTTCTCTCCTGTAAATATTTTGTTTTTGATATTATTTTATACTGTTTATATGAATATGTTGTGGTCAGAGGGGGGACTGATTGGGGTGGTTGATTGTGTTGAAGAGTTTTTGTATGTGTGAGTGTGTAATTGTTTGATGTTATTTTGAGGACCCCCTCGAAAATGAGATGTTTCATCTCAGGGGGTTATCCTCTAATAAACTGAAACTGAAGTAATGAAAGCATGAACTAGGGTCATTGCTATTTAAGAACGGATGTAAACTAGCAATATTCCGGAGGTTGAAAAAGGCAGATATCAATATTGTAATATCAGTATTGTCAACATAGAGATGGGGTTTAAATTGAAGAAGACCAACCAGAAGTATATTTGTTTCATCAGTGTTTAGTTTGAGAAAACTCATTTGGTAGGAAAATAGCAGTGCATTGGGAATAAATGTAGAGCTGGGCGTCATCTGCATGGCAGTGAAAGTTAAAGTCATGATGACGGATAATGGGTCCTTAAGGGAAGCATGTTGATGATGAAGAGTAAAGGTCCAAGAACAGAACCCTGTGGAACACCATGTGAGACTGGGGCAGTCATGGACCCTGACGGACAGAAATGTGATGCTTACGGTTACGTAGTTCCTCTTACATTTCATCAATTTGATTGGTGACGAGCATGATTCAGGGCAACAGCTCACTGCGTGATGGAGTGAGTGCCCCTGTATGAGTTTTTGTATCATGTATAGGCCTATATGATATGATATAGTTTAGCAGTTTCAGCAGCATTGCAGGAAACTCTGTCTTTAGTATTTTCATCTGAATCGATGGATATCTGCAGTCGTTCAAGAACTGTTAAAGGAATGAAAATGAATGAAAACTGGTTATGCTTAAGAACCTTTTATCAAACCCATTCCTTGAAGCGAGATATCAGATACAGGCTCAGAGAGAGTCGAGATGCAAAGGTCCATGAGTTGAGTCAGGAACCAGCTGTGAGCGTTTGCAAAGCGACTGAATGCTAATCCTGTGAAAGAAGGCAGTTCTCGGGCTGACTCTGGCTGATGTCAGATCGGCGATAGCGCCAGGAGATAAGCATGTCTTATCTGCTTCCTTAAGACGCGGTGTGACTGCCATCTGAAGTGGCGTAGACACTTGCACAAAGCCAGGCTTCAAGCGTTCCTCGCATATCACAGTCTCTGAGCTACAGAAGTGTAACAGAGTCAATGGAAAGGGCTCCGGCGCGTGCTGACGTGCAGTTGATGAGCGAGCATAAGCTCTGCGTTATCGGACTCGTCTGTGCCCTGCCGGTAATGAGAGAATGAATTAGATTTCTCTTAAGGTCAATTGTATTCTGCATTTCAGACCATGTGCGTTGTAGTACTGTTTTGATTCAGCATGCTGACGTTTGTCTTTTGAAGCTTCTTTTGAAGGATGGCACATGTTTTAATGACCTTCATTTCTCTCTCGCTCTTTCTAGATGTGCATGTGTATATGTGCATATATTTATTTGCATGGGTTTGTTTGTGTTTGTTGGGTTTGCATGGGTTTGTTAGTGGTTTATGGTGTG
This sequence comes from Gobiocypris rarus, assembly GCA_023029165.1. NCBI lineage: Eukaryota > Metazoa > Chordata > Actinopteri > Cypriniformes > Gobionidae > Gobiocypris > Gobiocypris rarus. The sequence goes on along the minus strand of CM040924.1, from coordinate 8,038,387 downwards.
ACCTTGTATCTGAAAGTTTGTAGGTTTGAACCAAACCTTACATTTTTATAACTTAAAGGGATATCTCACCCGGAAATTAAAATGCAGCCTTTATTTACTAATTTATTCAAGTAAATCCAGACTGACAAGCAAATATGAATAAAAGTATCATGAATAGAAAGTGACAATTAGTCACATTGCAAACCAGAAGATGTTTCATGTACTGTAAATTGATTTTCATTATACTGTATGCAAAAGAGTGGTCAGTAAATGCAACATTTTTCTTTTGTGTTCCAAAATTATGATGAATTAAACAGATCTGCAGAAATAGGGACCTATTTTAACGATCTAGGGTATAACCAAATCCACTTTTGCTATGGTCCAAAAGGGTTGTCCCTATTCTCTTAATGAGTCATGGGTGTGTTTTGGGTGTAACATGCAGTAAACCAATCAGAGTCTCATCTCCCATTCCCTTTAAAAGCCAGTTGCGTTTGCACCATGGCGGATTTGCTAATTACATGGCGGAATTTTCAAGTGGAAAACTAAACGCTTCTCCAGAGAGGAATCCTCTTTTTATAATATTTAAAAATGTTTGTGTGCTGCTGCGCATCCCTGTGTGTGTAGTAAGCAGAGTGTCCACTTGTTGCGGACCCACCTATAGGCACATATCACTAACGCGCCCTTTAAATAACACATTTTTTATTTTATTTCAGTTGACTCAAAATAGCAACACGACAACAATGCGACTGAACACACCTCATTTTTAGGACAGCACGCCCATGGGCGCACAAATGGGCGTGAATGCATTTGTTATTTAAACTACGTGGCGCAGTACGTGAAAATGATAACTGTTAGGCTGAAACTAGTAAAAATCACTTGTGTCGCGCCTGGCGTCGCATTGCACCGGGTGTTTGATAGGGCCCTTAATGTCCATTTCCAAGCATGTTTTCTAAAACACATTTGTTTTATTTGTTCACTTACTTTATTTTTTACTGCCACAAATATGAGATGTAGTGTGTTTCAAAATAAAATAAAATAAAAAAATCGACAGAAAAAAAAAATAAGATAAAGATTTCTTGTGTTTTTATTAAAATTTTATTAAATTTTATTTAATTACTTTTTTTGTTGTTGCAATTTACAGATTCTAGGGCTATCACAGAGACTTGAATTCTCAGTGCACCTAATTCAGTCATATTTGTTGGTTGGTTGTAGAAATATTTTATATGTGGTATTAAAAAATATATGCTTACAGCAGCTTTAAGATGGTGCCATTCTGCCGTGATGTTGCGTGTACGTGGAGGTGTATTGTGATTTTTAATAGCATAATAGTAGAGAGAGGACAGGAATGTTATAGGAATTGTGAAATGCTGCAAGACGGATTTAAACTTGCATTGCCCATATATGTGCACTAATTACTAGACCACAGCTGCGACCTCAACCATTATTAAAGAAACTGCCTCAACTTGTGTCTTCACACAGGTGTGTAGTGCAGTACAAAACCAGGACTTCACTGTGATCGAGGACTACTGCACTGGTCTGAAAGCCCTGCTCTACCTGAAAAGCATTGAGGAGCTCCAGGACTGGGACGGCCAGTCTCCTCCTACGGCCCGCCATCAGAAGGGGAAGCCTGTGCCTACTCTGGAGCAAGTCAAAGGAAGGGTGAGAGACTTCACAGCTGTATTAAAACACCATTTTACTGATGATTACCCCTCCCCAACTTCCTCTCACACTGTTTTCCTTATTACAGTTCTCTGACACGCCATTAAGGAGCTAAACGCAATTCCCATAATTCTACAGCTTTAAGAACAAGTGCTCATTAATGCAGCATTAGCGTTACACCCGTGGACTTGCTCCCATCCATTTACTTGTTGTTAGTCCGTAAAATTCCACGTAATAACAGCGCTGTCCAATACACAAAGTGCCCGCTTGCACTTCTGCAATCTCAAAGGTGAAAGAACATTATAGTGCAGCGCTTAGTCGTTATGCTCCTATTTTACTGTTTCTTCTGCTAAAACGAAGCACTTGGACCAAATTGAGGAGTTTTAACCTGGCTAGGGTTAAAGTACGCACAGGGTCTTGCAGATGGATTGAATTTTTCCAAGTTTGAATCACCCAAAGAGCTTTGACTTCCAGGAGAAAATAATTGGTTTATTTTATATCGCAACTTTTATTCCTTGCACACGGCATTTACATAGCAGCAACAATATAATATAGAATCAGAAAATGAGATTGGACAAAGGCAGCTTTTCACACGTTTAATGGTTTGTACTTCACGTGTACGTTCAGCCCTCGGTAATCTCCCTCATTATTTGTGCACAAGGAATATTAGGCGGCATGTAAATGAGCAAAACTTCAGTAAACTCCTTTCAAAGCAGCGAATTAAAGGCCTTTATCAGATCACAGCCTTTCTGCTAATACACCAGCCGAGGGAAAAGCTTTGAAGCCCGCCTAGTGTTTTCTAACACGCTAGCTGCGACTTCTCAGCTTCTGACTGCAAGGCGGCTCAGCGCAATAGTTTAAATGCTAATGCCAAATGAGCGTCGGGAAATGAAGGAATAAAATGAAAAAGAAGCAGGCTGATAAGTGCAAGTCATTTCCATGTCGACAGGACATTAGTGCTGGAATTGTGGCAACAATAACTGAGGCGATGGGAAAGCCGAGGGAAGCTGTAGTGTGTCGTGTAGAAACATCACAGCGATCCATGTGTCCCCAGGCAGCGTAGAACCGCATTCAAGGTTCCTGCTCAAAAGAAGGAAAAGTCACTTACCGCACGGGTCACAGGGATGTATGCTTGACAGGCGGTCTTTTGTAAACCTAGAGAGAAGAAGAAAAATCAATGAACATTAGACCATGTGAGCATTGTACTTCACGTCTGCTCTTGTACAGCTCAGGCAAGCTGCTTCTCTGTCAGATGGATGTATAAGAAAAATAGACTTTACATTTCTTAAGGGTAATAACCAATGCTTGCAAGGGGGGATGTGATAAAGACCAATCAAGTGCATTATGACATCATTGCTGCCAAGCAAAGATGTGTTTCATTTAGAACATGATCTTCAGAATAGGGTGCTTTATCAGAAATCTGATTTACACTAGCATTCAAAAGTTTGGGGTCGGTAGGATTTTTTTTAATTTTTATGATATGCTTTAAATTGATCAAAAATTACAGTAATGCATTTTAAAATGGCACGGCGCAGGTGCACTTAGGACGTGTCCAAATCCACTTTTGCTAATTTAACGACGGGAAAAAAATGGCCGGTGTGCCAGAAAAAGGTTGTACATAGTCTCGTAATGACTTATGGGTTTGTTTTGGGCGTAACATTTAATAAACCAATCAAAGTCTCATCTCCCATTCCCTTTAAAAGCTTGCACCATTTACATGGCGGAATTTGTGAGCGGAAAGACTGAATGCTTCTCCAGAGAGGAATCCTTTTATTTTTAATATTTAATATACATTTAAAATGTGTCTGTGCTGCTGCGCGTCCCTGTGTATGTAATAAGCAGAGTGTGTGCACTCGCCTATAGGTGTCTATTAATAATGCAGCCATTAAATAGCACAAAAAATACTGGTCAATGGCGCAGTTGTTTTCAGTTGCCTCAAAATAGCAACGCGCCAACAATGCGCCTGAACACACCTGGTTTTCAGACCAGCACACCCATGGGCGAACAGATGTGAATTTGCTATTTTAAACAACATGTCGCAGGACGTGAAAATGATTACTGCGTCAGGCTGAAACTAGCAAAAAACACTTGCGTCGCGGCGGGTGTCGCATTGTGCCGGGTGTATGATAGAGCCCAGAATGTTCATCCATTGAACATTCCTTCACAAAATCCATCCATTGTTCATTCAGTCATTTGACCCTGTACAGATCACACCAAATTATTCATCTTACCATCATCCTGGTTTTAAAGGATAGATTATTTTTAACACCATTTTATTACGTCTTTTACATTCTTTTTCCCACTACTTCCTAAAGAGTTAAAATTATATTTTCAATTAATTTGGTATTTTTTTACAGAGAATCTATCTCCAGTGCCGCTATTATCATCACATAATTATTATTATTTTAATCTTAGATTTTTCCAGAAAAGTTCATATTTGGTTTGCATTATTTTCAATTTATTGGTTTGCTAGCTAACATTTATTAGGTCCAAGGCTTTTCTCCAAAAAGTGAGCAATATCATTACCATCACATGTAGTGTATCCAGACCATTATAGTCAGTGTATCCAAGAAGTGTTCGTAAACCAACATAACAATAAATAAACTGGGGGGGAAAAGATAACTTTAAAAAAACATGCATGGAAGCATCTGGTTTAAAACAAACAGGTATTTATCTTATAATAGGATGGTAACACTGAATAAGCAGTGGCTCTGTGACACACACACACACACACACACACACACAGGCTCCATCTGTTCCACTTTCTCTCCTAACCAGGGCGTTGTGTCGCCCCTGACAGTGGGAGGCAAGACAACCTTGCTGAAGGCTTCATTACCATTATAGTCCTGCCAGGCAACACTGAGCTGCACAGGCAGCCAGACCGCTGTTTACAAGTGTTAATACCCCTACGGTCCGGCCTAGCTGAGAGAAAGTGGATCAGATGTCCAGCAGACACACAAACAGGCAACAGTTTCAGTGTTGCACTGCCTAAGCGCAGCGTTTTAGAAATGGCAGCGGAAACCCAACCGCTCATCCCCTGAGAGAACGGCGCTTGCTGCCTCGGCGAGAAGAAAAAAACAAACTTGTCTTTTGCTGAACGCTCCCTTAGGCTTCGTTTTATCAACCACAGCGACTTCTGTGCTCTTCTTTCCTTCACGTTGTGGAGTGATCAAACTGCTTTTTTATTCTTTGTGGCTAACAAATTTTCTCCTACCCCTCGCTGTCCTCCATCACCCTTTCTTATCTCTTCTGTCTTCAGTTTGGCACTGTTTTTGTCTGTCTTCCTTCATCCTTTGCTCTCGCTCTGTCTTTCAAGCTTTATATAAACCGTGTCCGGACAGGTGCTCGTCTGCTCACTCTCTGTCTCATCGAACTTGCCACAGGTGAGCTGTCAGTCAAAACAGGTGCTGTCTAAAAACGTGCTGACAGCTTATATCAGTCTGGAGGCCTTCACTGGCTGACACAACACCTTCTTGTATCCAGGTTTAATATGCTGAGACGACTATAAGTATCCCATTTATAGCTTGATTTCCCTGAAAAGGATTAAAAGACATCCCAACCAACTCAACCCAGCAATATTAGCTCAACCAGTGGCATGAGTTTAGGGCGGGACTACCTGTTTGACCTAGCCAATGACAAACAGAGTACTTGTTTGAACACATTAATTGTTTCTTCTGTTCTGTTTGGTGATATTGGTGGCACAGAAATCACACACTTTATCTTTAAAAGCCTTTCCCCCCCAAAAGCATCCCATCTTGTCCCATCTAGCCGTTCAATCGGAATCATGTTTATTTTAGGTGACATATGGGGTCATTTGTGCGCAGAGATGTGAACGGGCCTGTGGAGAACAGTTTAGAGCAGTGCTTTAGTGCGCATTAGATATGAAGAGACTCAGCCGGCCGCTGTCCTGTTTGCCTGGCCAGAGTGAAGATGTACTGTTATTGCCGAGCGATTGTCCGACTGCTCAATGGGGTCTTTCATTAGTCCTCTTTGATATCTGACCCACGAGACAATGGCCAATCGCAATGCATAACACGCTGCTAGCGTCGTTTCGGGAAGCCGTAGTGCTGCGAAAGTGTGATGGGCTAAAAGCAAGGGTTTGACATGAAATTACAATTGAATAAATGTATGGCCATTACATATACATCAATAATACATCTGCAAAAAATCCAGATATAGTAAAAAGTGCATTAAATGAGTAATGATTTTAAATAAAATAATAGTTAATATTAGTTTTTCTGGACCCACTTTATATTAGGTGACTTTATGTACTAACATTTAAATGAATAATTTGATACAATGCACGTATTGTGTACATAAATGTTTTTACATTGTACTTACATTTTTTAAAATACCTGCATGTAATTACATCTGTAATTAATTTCTGTAGTTATATTTATAATTACACTGTTGACCCTTCCCTCACACCTAACCCTACCCTTAAACGTACCCATACCACCACTCCTGTCCCTAACTTTACGCGTATCCCACCTCAATATTAGCAAAAGTGTTTTTCAATACAATATGAACACAATAAGTACAATGTACTTATTTTTTTATTTAAGTACTTAGTAGTTAAGGCCACCTAATATAAATTGCAACTGTTTTTCTTGTTGAGTGTGTAGTAACTTCTGAGCCACTAGCACCGCCAAATTTAAAGGGTACTGTACTTAACCAATGGCAAAATGGGCATTCAATAAAACTTGGCTGAATAAATTTTTTTAATCAGGGCTACCTAACTATAGAAAACAACAACAAAAAAGGCTGTTGTCTTCAATTTTGCCATATACAGGTCCTTCTCAAAAAAATTGCATATTGTGATAAAAGTTCATTATTTTCCATAATGTAATGATAAAAAATAAACTTTCATTTCTTTTAGATTCATTGCACACCAACTGAAATATTTCAGGTCTTTTATTGTTTTAATACTGATGATTTTGGCATACAGCTCATGAAAACCCAAAATTCCTATCTCAAAAAATTAGCATATCATGAAAAGGTTCTCTAAACAAGCTATTAACCTAATCATCTGAATAAACTCATTAATTCTAAACACCTGCAAAAGATTCCTGAGGCTTTAAAAACTCCCAGCCTGGTTCATTACTCAAAACCGCAATCATGCCGACCTGACTGCTGTCCAAAGGGCCATCATTGACACCCTCAAGCGAGAGGGTAAGACACAGAAAGACATTTCTGAACGAATAGGCTGTTCCCAGAGTGCTGTATCAAGGCACCTCAGTGGGAACTCTGTGGGAAGGAAAAAGTGTGGCAAAAATGCTGCACGACGAGAAGAGGTGACCGGACCCTGAGGAAGATTGTGGAGAAGGACCGATTCCAGACATTGGGGGACCTGCGGAAGCAGTGGACTGAGTCTTGAGTAGAAACATCCAGAGCCACCGTGCACAGGCGTGTGCAGGAAATGGGCTACAGGTGCCGCATTCCCCAGGTCAAACCTGACCTGGGCTACAGAGAAGCAGCACTGGACTGTTGCTCAGTGGTCCGAAGTACTTTTTTCGGATGAAAGCAAATTTTGCATGTCATCCGGAAATCAGGAAATGCCAAAATGCCTGAAGTCCAGTGTCAAGTACCCACAGTCAGTGATGGTCTGGGGTGCCATGTCAGCTGCTGGTGTTGTTCCACTGTGTTTCATCAAGGGCAGGGTCAATGCAGCTAGCTATCAGGAGATTTTAGAGCACTTCATGCTTCCATCTGCTGAAAAGTTAATGGAGATGAAGATTTCGTTTTTCAGAACGACCTGGCACCTGCTCACAGTGCCAAAACCACTGGTAAATGGTTTACTGACCATGGTATTACTGTGCTCAATTGGCCTGCCAACTCTCTTGACCTGAACCCCATAGAGAATCTGTGGGATATTGTAAAGAGAAAGTTGAGAGACGCAAGACCCAACACTCTGGATGAGCTTAAGGCCGCTATCGAAGCATCCTGGGCCTCCATAACACCTCAGCAGTGCCACAGGCTGATTGCCTCCATGCCACGCCGCATTGAAGCAGTCATTTCTGCAAAAGGATTCCCGACCAAGTATTGAGTGCATAACTGAACATAATTATTTGAAGGTTGACTTCTTCTGTATTAAAAACACTTTTCTTTTATTGGTCGGATGAAATATGCAAATTTTTTAAGATAGGAATTTTGGGTTTTCATGAGCTGTATGCCAAAATCATCACTATTAAAACAATAAAAGACCTGAAATATTTCAGTTGGTGTGCAATGAATCTAAAATATATGAAACTTAAATTTTTATCATTACATTATGGAAAATAATGAACTTTTATCACAATATGCAAATTTTTTGAGGAAGACCTGTAGGTAGGAAAACGTCAACACCCATAATGCACTGGGTTTCCGTCCATGCGTTTTGCGTCATCCGGTGAACTTTTGCTGATTAATAAACATGATTTTTTTTCTGTCCAGGTAACACAGAGAATGAGTAAGCATTGTTCATTTACATATACAGCGGTGGCCAAAATGATTAAAAAACTCGGCATCTGGGAGTCGTCTTAAGCCGGGCGTACACGGTGCGATTTTTGCTGTCGTACGAGCTCGCAGGTGATTTTTTTCAATCGCGTGGAAATCGTTGATGCTCGTATGGTCGCGGCTCGCAGCGTGTGAGAGGAACTACGAGATGAGCCGACCTTGTTAAGAGCACCTCCCGACCTCACAATAATTTTTAAACATGTCGAAAAAGTTTGGGAGCTGTCGGGTTGAATTTGTGCCGTGTGTGCGGTTCAATGAGCCGATGTGTCGGTCGATCTGAAGTTGACCAATCAGGAGCTGTAAAATCACAGAAGTATAGGTCTTGCTAGCTATAGTGAACTACCCTTTTTAATGCTCTCTGTGGCCGAATCCGAAATCGCCCCCCTCAATCACTATTCCCGGAGTGAATGAAAACAAGTGAGCGAATTCAGACAGCCGTTGTGTGTACATCAGCTGTACACTCGTTATTGCGGTGCAATATGTGGGATAGAATGAGTGCACTCAAAACGTCCACTATGGAGAGTATACACTGTCTTTCATTTATTGCTTAAAAAAATCTGATCACCCTAAATAAATGGAGAAGGCATAGTTAAACACAATAATTGAACATTGCTCTTTTTCTGGTATTGTTTATACAGCACAAGATGTCCAAACGAGAATGCCCTGCCACACCCGTCTTTTTTTTTTCTTTGGTACTTTTTCGCAAGCTATTGCAGCCACAAAGAAAGCAATCTCTTTCTCTTCTTCTGACTCCAAGTTTGGCGCGGAACTTTGTGCGATTGCTTCTGAAATCGGCAGGTGGTAAAATCGTGTCGTATATCACTGCGTCCGTACGATTCTCAAAATGAAAGCGCCCGTGATGTGTGCGTGGACATACGATCTTCCGACCGTCAGAATTCGCACCGTGTACGCCCGCCTTTATTGGGCCTGGATTTATTTTCCAAGAGGACAATGACCGAAACATTCTTCTAACTATTAGCGGAACTACCTGCAATGGAAGAATGATGGACTGGCCCCATTTGGGGCGAGAATATTTGGAGAGAGTTGAAAATAAACTGGACAGATCTATTGTACATTCAAAGCAAAGCCTTTGGCTTCAGTTGCAGAAGGTATGGGATAACATTACTGTTGATGTTCTCAGAGGAAATATATTGACACTATGCCAGAGAGATGAGCTGATGTAAAAGCTGCAAAAGGTGGACATACCAAATATTAGTTAAAAGTGGATAAAACAGTACGCCTCACTTCATCTGATATTTGATGGTCAGAGCAACCATCTGCATGGTTCATGAACGTTATGAAATTAAATCTTTGTTTTTGGAGGCAAAAAAGGTCAATTTTTTCAGATCTGTCAGGTGTTCTAATCATTTTGGCCACCACCGTACTACCGACCAGGGTTTGAAATGAACACCTGCCAAATGCAGGTAAAAATCGACTGTGGCGAATAACGCTTTCAAATCACTAACCGATTTAGCGAGTTACTTATGTTTACTCACTTTGCTGGGGAACTTCGTGTAAGCCAAATCTGCGCAGATTTAGCACAAATACTCAACCCATGAGCCATTATGATATATTAAATACAGTGCATTGTGCAGAATATGCACATATCTGGCTTACTTGAACATACACGCTACTACATGACAAATAACAGCACACTTGTTCATTTTCATTGAAGCAATAGTGGAGATAATTTTAAAAACACTTCCTTACTTATACAGAGGACTCTGAAGATGAGAGCTCTAAGGACAGCATTTGGTTAACAAAAGACATTGTTATTTTCCTACATCCTGCAATTTTAGCAGACCCTGACTTATCCTGAGACCACAGGTTTATTTTGTTCCGCATGGTGTTTGATGTTCTTTGTACTGTATTGATCTGTCCACCTAAAATACATTTTTGGTGAAAAAGATGAGGATGAAAGAGGAAGGGAGGAGAGTGGACGCTTTGTAATCTTATAGTTAATCTGGTTTATTTCTCTTTTTTTCTTTTTGTTTTTCTTTTCGGCTAGTTTAAGTTCTGAATGGCCGGTAACTTAAAAATGTAGTAACCAATTATACATTTATTTAGCCTATATGACAGACTTGCTCTGCACATGTTGCACTTAACCATATTTTCCTTTTTGAAGTAATTTCAATCATATTTCATGCAATTTAAAACCATCATGGTGAACAGTGCTCATCTCAGCTGAAATAATACATTATTTATCGACTTTAATATATTGCCCTGATTTTCTTATCGGCCCTATAAATAAACATGGGCTGATACCGCTCTGGTGGCCGATATGTTGTGCATCGCTACTTTTTACATTTAAAAAATCCCATAATTCACCTTTAAGGGTGCTTTCACACTAGCACTTTTGGTGCGCACCCGGGTTCGATTGACGTCAAGAGTTCGGTTCGTTTGGAAGATGTGAACGCTGTCTTCCGAATTTGCGTGCGCACCTGCGAACGGTACCCGAGTCCACTTAAAAAGGTGGTCTGGGGTTCGGTACGGTTCGCTGCTGATATGAATGCAATCATACTAAATCGCAGAAGTGAACCGCTAGTTACTCGCCATAGTTACCAAGCAACGTGGTAAACAGTTGCTGCTTTGATGATGCAAACGCACCCCGGTTGGGACCCAAATAATGTAATATGAACACAGTCCAGCGGGGGCAGGGGGAGGGAGGCGCAATCGAACTCAGGTTCGGTCCAGGCAATCGAACCAAGTATGAAAGCACCCTTAATTGTAGTTATCTATACCGACATAAGATGTGGCAGTAATTATTTCAGTGATTATCTCCTCTTTGTAATATTGTGTTCTGTGTAAACAATAAGTTGAATCAAGCAGCCCGTCTATCACATAGACAAATCTTTGCTCAGCTTATGTGTGCTGTGTTGTTTACAAATTTTAGAGGATGGTAGAAGTGAGAAAATGTGTGTACTATAAAAAAAAAAATGCATCCAATTAGGAGAGTCTGTGTGATAGCCGGAGACACAAGACCAGCACGTGGGGTGCTGGACGCCACCCGGTACTTTTCATTAAACCAGACACAGCTCGATGACTTTTCAGTAGCGGGCCACTAACTTATTACAACAAATAAGCGAGGATGATGCACAGCATGCTGGGAGTTTCAGACAAAAGCTTCCCCTTAATGAGCTTAAGAGAATGTCTTCCTCCCTTTGAGTCGCACCTAGGGCCGGGCTTAACTTTTCCCTGTCTCCCAGGGCCTCCCCTCTCTCGCTGCGGTTTATGCTGGTTCACCCGAAGCCTCTCGCAGTGTCATGAAGTAGGAACGAGATGACGGAAAAACATTGTGGTTGTAAAAAGACTTTGTGCTGTCCTGGGTTCAAATTAATGAGGGTTGAACGCTCTTGAGATAAATTTAGGTTTTCATATTTAATTATAGTCTGCTGCAGTGGATGAGTGTGGATAAATCACACGATTATTATGCTTCAGGGTTGTTTATAGCATTCTTTATGGCTTTTATTTTTGACTCATGAGTTGATATCTTTTCTTAATGGCACAATGAGCAGTTGAAAGAGCAATAAGACTTAATAGTTGGAAGCGCTCGACTGAGAAACGACGCCTGGCTTTGCTTTGAAGCCGCGTCGCTCTTTCATGTGGGTAGCCTTGTCATTGTCCGTCTTTGAGTTTTTCACCTTCAGACTTGTTGTTTGACACCCGCTCACTGTACCTGAAGAAATCACAAGAGCGAAAGATTAACATCTTTTGATCAACAATCTCACTGACACCGACTCCGACATTAAATGAATGTTTAATTTTGTATATGTGACGAAAAACGGTATTCAAATGCACAGCCTAACTCGCTTGCTAGGAAATGTCATCGGTTGGCTTCGCATGAACTCTAATGTGGAAAATCTTCAGATCTAACTGGAGTTTGATCTGTAATGTGATTATTGCATGTTTCCCAGGTTTGGCTTCAAGCACTACAAGGATAGTTCATGTAAAAATGAACATTCTGTCATCATTTATTCATCCTCATGTCATTCTTAAGAAAGCAAAAGATACTTTGAAAAATGTTTCAACTGTTTTTGTCCGTACAGTGAAAATCAGTGGGGGTCCAAAGCAACAATGGAAAAATGCTTGACTCTTGCATTGAATGCGGGATGAGGGAGCATGAAGAATCTTCACACATGAATTGGCACCTCTGGAATGTGCTGGAGGAGACTTTACAGAGTGCTGGACTCTTGCATTGTCAATACAAGATCTGGATAAAAAATGTATTCACCTTTTAATGAAAATAACATTTTCATCAAGAGGTGCATTCATTTTTGGTCATGGTCATGTATTGAGAATGTAAGAGTCCAGCACTCTGTAAAGTCTCCTCCAGCACATTCCAGAGGTGCCAATTCATGTGTGAAAATGATTCTTCATGCTCCCTCATAACCATTCTTTCACATTTTGAGCCTGATGAATCTGGACATTGTCATCCTGGAGAATGGCAATGATGTGTCTTCATACATGGTTGTTTAAGAAATGAAAAGCTACACACTCCATCAGTTAGGGTTAGAAGAACTGTTGCTAAACATGCTAGAAACATAAACATCACTGCAATAATGATTCAATCATAGACTCTTAAGAATTTGCTAATTTAAATCCAAAAATGTATCAAAAAAATCATGAAAAAACTTTTGCACACAAACATTGTTTACAATAATAATATATATATATATATATATATATATATTTTTTTTTTTTTTTTGAGCAGTAAATCATTAGCCTGGATGCCAGCTGAAATTAGCCCTGCCCATTTGAGGTCGGGAAATTCGGTCTGGACTTGATCCGTTGTGGAGAAACTATGCTCGAACAGAAACTGTTCAGACCAATGAAATTGTCAGGGCGGGCTTTATACAATGAATGACAGAAGATTAACAGTAACGTTATCATCCACGTCACCAAAGCGCACTTGGGTTGAATTCGTTCTAATCCTAAACAGAGAACTTGTTCGTATATGCATTCACCTTCACTATTTCTCTCAAAAATGATGATCGTGCTGGTAAGTACTCCGAGTATCCTGAAATTCTTTTTACAACACCGGCAAAGATCGTTTACACTCATCTTCTTCTACTTCTTCCAGCGTGCGTGCAGTTGAGTTCTGTTGACAACTATGCGTCGCTCCGTTGCTCTGATTGGTCGTATGTCTATCCAATGTCTATCCAATTGAGGTCTTTCCTGGTTTGTTTAAAACACAACCCAATAATCACAGCCCAACGGAACAGTATCAGACTCATATTCTGACTAGAATTGAGAATGACGACTTCAGGCAAGTAGATCATCCTATTAGAATTATTTCTGAAGGATCATGTGACACTGAAGACTGGAGTATGCTGAAAATTCAGCTTTTTATCACATGAATAAATTACATTTTAAAATATATTAAAATAGAAACAGAGATTTTACTGTTTTTTATAAAAAATGCAGCGATGGTTCCAACTTTTGAACAATAGTGTAAGTTCCCTGCAGTCTTTCTCTTGAGTTTTGTTGTGTGCGCGTGAAGTTAAAAGAGTTTGAGTGCTCAGGTTGGTGTGTGTTCACACAGCTGCAGTGTCATGTCCCATCATTACATCTGTTCGTCCCGCTCACCTGCTATTCCCAAACTGCCGCATGGAGCAGCGCCATGACCTGTCCTCAGCAGGACGGAGACAAACTGCCTGCCAGCATGCTCGTAATATCCAGGGGCAGCAGCATGTGGAATCCTTTCATTCCAAACGGCCTTGATTATGATAATCTAGGGAAATCACAGCAAACAGTATTTCTCCACTTAAGAACACAACAGGCATGCAGGCCCAAACTTTCCCTTGATGCAGGGATTTGGTGGAGCACACATCAGATTGTGTGAAAAAGAAAGAACCAGGAGGGTATTCGATATTTCTCTTCTATAATTGTATATCAAAACCATGACACTCAATCAGTTAGTTTGGCTTTTCTCTGTATGAATCATGTTACATGTACTGTGATATATTCAACTAGGGTGATTAGAGTACATGATGTCTATCCAATATATGCAGATTATTTAAGTCCATATTTAAATGATATCTCCCCTATGGGAAAATCCATCTAAAAAAAAGCATAGTAGCTGCTTTTCATGGTTTATTGCTGGTCCAACCTTGTCTTTTATAGTTATTAGCTGGTCCAAGGCGGTCTTAAAGATGGTGGATGTGGTTTAAGTTTGGAATGGAAGATTGTCATTGAAGCTTTGGGAATGTCAGGGAATTGTGATTTCCAGTCCTGGACAATCCATTTTGCTAATAAAATCTTAAACCATTAATTGAAACGTCTATAGTATGTATAAGTGTTTCATTGACAATCATAAATGTTTGGTTTTAAAATATTTAATCAGCTGTAAATTGCTTTGTGTAAGAACATAATCTCTATTATTGCATAACTACCTTTCTAGAGTTAATATCGATTATCTATAAAGTTAATACTTAATATCACTCAATTCTAACTTCATATCACGCAATTCTGACTTCATATCTCGCAATTCTGACTTCATATCTCGCAATTCTGACTTTATATCACGCAATTCTGACTTTATATTTCACAATTCTGACTTTATATCACATAATTTTGACTTTATATCACGCAATTCTGACTTAATATCACGCAATTCTGACTTTATATCTCGCAATTCTGACTTTATAACTCGCAATTCTGACTTTATAACTCGCAATTCTGACTTTATATCACGCAATTCTGACTTTATATTGCGCAATTCTGACTTTATATCACGCAATTCTGACTTTATAACACGCAATTCTGACTTTATATCACGCAATTCTGACTTTATATCACGCAATTCTAACTTTATATTGCGCAATTCTGACTTTATATCACGCAATTCTGACTTTATATCACGCAATTCTGACTTTATATCACGCAATTCTAACTTCATATCACGCAATTCTGACTTCATAACTCGCAATTCTGACTTTATATCACGCAATTCTAACTTCATATCACGCAATTCTGACTTTATATCACGCAATTCTAACTTCATATCATGCAATTCTGACTTAATATCACGCAGTTCTGACTTCATATCTCGCAATTCTAACTTCATGTCACGCAATTCTGACTTCATATCTCGCAATTCTGACTTTATATCACGCAATTCTGACTTTATATCTCACAATTCTGACTTCATATCTCGCAATTCTGACTTTATATCACGCAATTCTGACTTCATATCTCGCAATTCTAACTTCATATCTCGCAATTCTGACTTAATATCACGCAGTTCTGACTTCATATCTCGCAATTCTGACTTAATATCACGCAATTCTGACTTTATATCACGCAATTCTGACTTTATATCCTGCAATTCTGACTTTATACCTCGCAATTCTGACTTTATAACTCGCAATTCTGATTTTATATCACACAATTCTGACTTTATTTCTCGCAATTCTGACTTTATAACTCGCAATTCTGACTTTATATCCTGCAATTCTGACTTTATACCTCGCAATTCTGACTTTATAACTCGCAATTCTGACTTTATATCCTGCAATTCTGACTTTATACCTCGCAATTCTGACTTTATATCGCGCAATTCTGACTTTATAACTCGCAATTCTGACTTTATATCCTGCAATTCTGACTTTATACCTCGCAATTCTGACTTTATATCTCGCAATTCTGATTTTATATCACACAATTCTGACTTTATTTCTCGCAATTCTGACTTTATTTCTCGCAATTCTGACTTTATAACTCGCAATTCTGACTTTATAACTCTGTCGGTTAGTTGGAACCGTTTAGTTTTATCTTCACTAAACCTTTTAAGATTCATACTTCATAAAAATTATGCATTGCAAATGTAACATTTCAGCATTTATTTTACAAGATTTTGTATTCCAGTATTCAATCAAAAGATTACTCCATATGCATCAATAGAGGTCTGGGCTAAACCCTGTATATCCACTGACATAGAGCCGCCAAATATGTAGAAATCCTATGGGTAGAACTAGGAGACCAGCAAAAATCCAACTACCATGTTTCAGAAAGCTGCTAAGACCTGTTTTTTTAGCATGGTGAGAACTGGCTCTGAGAATTCAATAAGTGAAGCTGCCCAGGTTCTATATGAGAAGCTCAGTGAGAGAGTGTGAAGTGGCCGAGATCGACACACTCCTGCTGAATCCTTCCCCACAGTTCCGAGCGAGCCGGCAATCCCTGTTCGTCGCCACGGTAATGTCTTAAGCCTGAATGGCAAATGAATATTTTTGCAAATATATTGCATGATTTTACAGTACAGGGCCTTCAAAAGATACAAAAGTGGTAAACCAAGGACAATAATCTCTCAGAAATCATTCTGCATGACCTACATCAGTTTTCATTTTACTTTTTATGCACAAACGATTTTGACAACGTGCACACTGCTTCGGGGACCGTGAATGTAATATCGATCGTGCGTGCTTGCCAATAAGTTTTCTTTCTTTTGACATTAAAACACTGCCTCGTGCAAAACGCCACAAACCTGAAGTCTCACCTCTGCGTGGAATGAAAGCGGTTAAGCCCGGAGCAGATTAGACTCTAAACCGCTGTATGTTGACAGAAGGGATCTCATTAATTTTCAAAGATGAAAAAGAGTAGCCACTCCTCAAAAGGGAGCAGCGTGTGTCTTTAATGCCTTTGTTTTCCTCTCCTGTGAGCGTGTGTACTTCTCTGATGGTCTAATGAGGGATGCAGCGCTGATGCTTTGGCACACATGGCATCTGAAGCCCAGTGAATCAGTAATCACTAGTAAGCGTAAATACCGGTCTCCTTGGTGAGAGCAACTTAAAGGAGAACACATGGCACTGCATGAAAGGAAGAGCATGCTTCAGAATTCAATGTAATTGAGTTTGACAGGAAGTATAATTGTTACCTCAAAGAAAGCTCGACTAAATCACCAAATGATATCAGGCATTTGTTTTCGGAGAGCATATAGTGTAACAAATGTCCAGATAAGAACGTGGGCTACAAAGTATCCTACTAGTTAGTTATTTTTTTATACCTGATGAACATAATTCCTTTAGTGAATTGGATGGTAGAATCCAATAAATAATACTAAATTAATACTGTTTCTTGGGGTAAATTTTGCTATTAGGCCTATAGTATTTGTGATGCACTGATGTATTGGCCAATAAAACCAATTATTTTCACTCATATACTGTCAATCAAAAGGAGGTGGAAAACTATCTTATATGCAAGTTGTATACATACATTTCATTTTTTTTATTTAAGTGTAATTGTTATCTAAAACTAAATAGAAGTTGAATGTAGTAGTTTGGACTCTTAACCTCTAATATTATAGTAATGAGTACCAAATGAGAGTGTTCCCTGTATAGTTTACGGCATTAATTCTGAGAGATTTATTGGTATCAGTGGGAAAATGTTGTATCGGTGCATCTCTAGTGTTCATAAATATTTTGAATAATATTTTATAAAACGATAACACGTATTAAACTGCGATGCACTGTGTGTTCTGCCATCTTTCTATCAGAACCAGCATTAACTTCTTGCGCAAGTTGAGCTACAGTAGCTCATCTGTTTGAACGGACAACACAGGACAGTCTCGTCCCCACATGCATCATTGAGCCATAGCCACCCATGACCCTGTCACCGGTTCACCACTGTTCCTTCCTTGGAGCACTTTTGATAGATACTGACCACTGCAGACCGGGAACACCCCACAAGAGCTGCAGTTTTGGAGATGCTCTGACCCAGTCATCTAGCCATCACAATTTGTCCTAGGGGTGGGCAATATCTCGATATTTAAAATATATCGAGATATTTTTAAACACGATATGGATTTTGACATATCGTATATATCGATATATTGTTTATATTTAATTCTGGTTCCGCCACTTTGCTTGTTTGCCTTCTCTGTGCTGTGCTGCACTTTCGCTTCGCTCGCGCCCGCCGCCTTGCTTTTGTTCCCCCTCCTCGCGTGTTGTCTCATTGAACATGGCGGCGTTCGCAATCAGCCCGGAGTCGACAGAGCTCGTCTATAAAAAGAACAATTGGCTGTATTATATGGAGATACTTTGGTTTTAAGGCGTCGGACTAACAGCAGACAGATGTCCACTGCCGTGAATGCCGAAAGTTGGTGCCAACCAAAGCTAGCACCACGAACCTTTTCCACCATTTACAGACAGGCAAGCTCGCACGAGGAGTGCAACAGACTAAAGGCCGCAACATACTCCGCAAGAACAGAGAAATTTGTTCGTTTTCTCGAGGTGGCAAGAACAAAGTTCGTTCTGGCCAGGACATTGCATACTTCACGAGAACAGCAGGTGCCGAACATCTCCGTTTCTCCGTTAAACCCGCCCACTTTAAATCTCTGACAGTTCTCGGACACCCACAAGAAAAAAGTTCTGCTCAGACGATGTATCGAGAACGAGCTGCGAGAACTCCCAAACCATGGCTCCGAGAACGAAATGGCGTCCATTTGTTCTCGCTGCCCTGGGAACTGGAACTTTTTCCTGGCTCTTGGAGTATGTTGCGGCCTTAAGGATCCCGGCCACTAAACCCACTAACTTTTTCTTTAATTTTAGTTAAATTATTATGTAATCAGGGATATTTTTTCTCTTAAAATATCGCAGAAGCACTTTGTTCCTGCACTGCCTACCTCGAGTTGAGTTTGATTTTTGAATGAAAAGAAGGCAATAGGTATTATTTCTTCCTTTATTTTATTGTTAAATTATTATTTTTGTATACAGATATATATATCCATATCGCTCCATATCGCCCAGCCCTAATTTGTCCCTTGTCAAACTTGCTCAAATCCTTACGCTTGCCCATTTTTCCTGCTTCTAACACATCAACTTTGAGGACAAAATGTTCACTTGCTGCCTAATATATCCCACCCACTAACAGGCACTGTGATGAAGAGATAATCAGTGTTATTTACTTCACCTGTCACTGGTCATAATGTAATGCCTGATCGGTGTGTGTGTGTATAAATATATATATATATATATATATATATATATATATATATATATATATATATATATATATATATATATATATATATATTTATGATTTCTTTTATTCCAGATTTATTAAAATTTTAGTTTTAGTTAACAATAACAAAAATGGCTGAAATGTTACAATTCGGGTACAATTCATTGTGTCTGTTTCTTGTTCCCCATAGACTCTGCCCAGTTTTGGCCTCTACCTGCAGGAAAAGAAGGAGGCGATTGCGAACCACAAAAAGAAACTGAAAGACTACAGCGATGACGCTGTTTCCACCAAAGACACGAGAGTTTACACTCCCAAGGGTCCCGTGCCAAAAGTTAACGTGGGTTTGCTAAATGACACGCTTGTGTAACGCTGAAGCTCAGAAACGTTTTCCAACCTCAAGACCTGTGACCTTTGGTCTGAAGTTTCCATATGTTTGTTTTTGTGCTCAGGATGTGATAGCCAAAGCTCTAAAACACATCGGTGCCTACCAAGAGCTAAACATTCAGGAGCAAGTGCAAGCTCTGATCGATCCGGAGATGTGCATTAACTGTGGGAAGTGCTACATGACCTGTAATGACGCTGGATACCAGGTGAGCACCTCCCTCGTCCGCCCACCCACTCAGATACACACTACAATTTGTTCCCACACAAAGTGAAAGCTCCAAGCCTCTGGCTGTTCCTCAAAATACTCCAGTAAAGTACAGATACTTGAAAAATGTACTTACAGTAAGTAAAAAATACTTTGTTACTGTCCACCCCTGTCAAATAGTAAACTAAAATCAATATACCAATATTTATTGCATCCCCTAGTGTCATAACAAGGTGCCATAAAGTGTCAAAAAGCCATAAAAAAACCAAACAAGTGCTTCTATGGCGCCTCTTACTGGCAGGCTAAAGATGGCTCATTAGCACACGTGATGTTCCCTTTAGAGATTCTAATGAATATTAGCGCTGAAACCGGTGATGTCCCCTTGTGCTTCAGCCTGCAGAAGTACGGCAAGTGGGATGGCTCTGACAGTTTTATTAAAGTATTCATCTCACCCTCTCCTGTTAAATAAATGTCCCTTGCAATTTATCATAAGGGTATTGATGAAGTAGAGTGCGCGTTTTATCAAAGCAGTAATTGTTCACAGTGACGCTCATTGTCTGTGAGTGGATCTCTAAGAGGAATTACACATTATTAATGCTTTCTAATATAGAGGAGCATTCGTCAACATAATGTGTCACGATCAAATAGGTGGCCCATCAAGCAATACAAAACAGCAGTCTGACGCAATCCGGTTATGTTTGCGAAGGTGCCCATACTCACATTTACCTGCCAAAATAAAGTCTAATCTTCCTGTCGTACAAACACAATATTTACTGATCGTTTTAACAGTCTAGTATAAAGTTTAGATTGATGGCCGTTCCTTCCTCTGCGCCGTAGTATATTCACATTTCACTACAATATCAAGCAAAAATTCATAAAAAGTTATATGTTACATAAAGGAAATGAAGCCTATTTTAAGCTTATTTAAGATTTGTTTGCATTGTGGCAATATTTCATTAAAAATACACAAACATCACTCTAATGCATTGGGAATGCATTAATTAGCATTCATTTTGAGGGGTTTTTTATTTTTATTTAAGATAATTCGCTTTACTGTAATACTGTTTTTTTTACCTGTATTTCAGTAAAAATAATAATCACATTAAAATAATTATATTGTTGTTGTTATTATTATTATTAATCATGATTTTTAAACCACCTTTAAACTATTTTTGTTGCTTTTATACTATAAATATTATCATTATGTAAAAATACTTTAGAATTTTGTCTATTATGTTATATGAATTATATTATGTTATTATATTCTTGTTTTTGCACTGTTTTGTAGTACAAATAATATTTAAAAAATACATTTATTATAATTTTTATTACAAATATTATTATTAAGCATCATAATTTTTAAACCAGCTAAAAAATTGAAAAGACAGATACTATAAATATGATCATTATGTATATACTTCTGAATTTTTTGTATTATATTATATTCTTGTTTTTATACTGTTTTATAGTACAAATAATATTAAAATAATTACATTTATTATTATTATTGCTGTTATTATTATTATTATTATTAATATTATTATTATTAAGCATCATCGTCATTTTTAAACCAGCTAAAACAATTCAAAGGAAGACACTATGAAAATTATCATTATGTATATACTTCAGAATTTTGTATATTATATATATATATTAATTATATTATTTAATGTTATATTATATGAATTATACAATATTGTTTACTACTGTATTACAATAAAATATTATTAAAATAATTACATGTATTATTGTTGCTGTTATTATTTATCATCATCATCATTTTCAAACCAGCAGATAAAAATGAAAAAGCAGATATTTTAAATATTATCAATATGTATAAATACTTTTCATTTAAAATAATGTATATATATATATATATATATATATATATATATATATATTTGTTTTATTTATTTATTAATTTTGTTATATTATATTTAATTTTTTGTATATCATATTCTAAAAATACTGCCATGATGCATAAATACAATCAAAATAATATTTCATTGGATTTTTTTTTTTTTTAGTACGGTAATGAGAATTTGACCCTAAAACCCTGAAACGGCAAATATTATTTTCTTATTTTGATTCTGGGAAATATGTGAAATGTGACCCACATGACATGTTCTCGACAGGTTTCACACATCTGTGTCGTTCAGTGTATGGACAGCACACAGTCTTTGTTGCATTTGTATTGTGTGTCGTCCAGCCGTAGCAGGTTGTCGCCCCTGGTGAGGATATAATGATTCTAATGTCTCTGTGTCTGGCAGGCCATTGTGTTTGACCCCGAGACTCATCTCCCTGCGATTCAGGACAGCTGCACCGGCTGTACTCTCTGCCTCAGCGTCTGCCCCATCATCGACTGCATCAAGATGGTTGCCAGGACAACGCCTTACGTGCCAAAGCGAGGCCTCCCTCAAGTCTAGGAGCCCGTGTGCTGAGAGAAATCCGAGACAGAAAAGATAAAAATGTCTACATCACAGCATCGAATTTACTTCGTAATTGCAGTGTGAAGAATTAACTTTGTTGTCTGGGGGAGGGGGGGAGAAAATAATTAGATTAAAAAAATAATAATAATTGCCTTATTTTCAGGAGCCAATTATCTAGAAATAATCTTAGGGGGTGTAAAGCGTGGTGTTATTTTGAAACAATAGCAAGGCAATTTGTCGAGGTGAAGTTCCTGTCTCTCTTTCTCTGAGGGCTGATGGGAATGAATCTGAGCAGAGGGAATAATGGCTGTTTATGCAGATGTGGGAAGACTGTGCTCTGCCTGAACGCTGGATCCTTTAACAAGAGCCACAATGATGGATCGTCCACTACATCCACAACAGAATGCAATCACATATACAAGAGGTGGTGATGGGGAATGAGGAAATGAATGGATTTTAATTGAATGGTGGATGGTTTGGCACGGAATCACACTTGGTGCTGTTTTCCAAAACATATGATGATTAGAAAAGGTTTGTTTGATGTTATACATGCTATATTGTATCCAAAAAGCCAGCATACCTCTAAAAATAAACCCGAAGTATTAGTTACCCACTTTTTTTTCTAATTGACAGTAATGTCTCTTTAACCCTTAATAATAAATGTGGTTGATTTTGATTGCATTAGCCATCTGGACAGGGTCATTTAGAGAGCCGGTCTACCCTAGAAATATACTGAACATTTTAAGTAAAGGTCATCTATGACTATTCCTAGACATTAGAGATGAAGACTAGCTGTTATTCATCTTGGACCCAAAAGGTCAAGGCTGACTACCTCTATCTCAACAAATACTGGGCCCATCCGCACCGCGCATACAAGCACCTCGCCTGCTCTTTACAGACGATCAAACACGCTGATGGCCGGTCAGGATAGCAGTGCACTGGGTCAATACTGGGTCATATTGCAGCTCAAATAAAAAATTAAGCCCTTTACATTATAACATTATTTTAATGACAGTTAAACCTAAAATTCTCAATATGATAATGTGAAGAAAAAAATCAATTACTATAACTAACTCAATTATACATTCAATATTTAAAGCAACACTAATACAAATACTACCTTTAATTACAAATTATAGGCTATTATATATTATATATATTTTTTATTTAAAAGTAACGAGAATTATGGGTAAATATGCTTAAATATCTCAGGTCATACTTTACATCAATAACATACAAACTTTTATGTTAGATGTGATTAATCATGATTAATTGTTTTGACAGCAGAAGTGTGTGTGTGTGTGTGTGTGTGTGTGTGTGTGTGTGTGTGTGTGTGTGTGTGTGTGTGTGTGTGTGTGTGTGTGTGTGTGTGTGTGTGTGTGTGTGTGTGTGTGTGTGTGTGTGTGTGTGGTTGTGTGTGTTGTCAAATCAATTAATCGCAATTAATCACATCTAACATAAAAGTTTTAGTTTATATATGTGTGCAGTATGTTTGTATTATATATACAGTGTGTGTGTGAGTGTGAGTGTGAGTGTGAGTGTGAGTGTGAGTGTGTGTGTGTGTGTGTGTGTGTGTGTGTGTGTGTGTGTGTGTGTCTGTGTGTGTGTGTGTGTGTGTGTGTGGACTGGTAACAAAATGTCCCCACAAAGATGGCAATATCCGAAATCCTTGTCCTTGTGGGGACAATTTTTGGTCCCCATGAGGAAAACATCTTATAAATCACACTAAGTGATGTTTTTTGAAAATGTAAAAATGCAGCATGTCTCCTGTGATGGGTAGGTTTAGGGGCAGGGGCAGTGTAGGGGGATAGAAAATACGGTTTGTACGGTATAAAATGCATTACGCCTATGATGGAAACACACGTGTGTGTGTGTGTGTGTGTGTGTGTGTGTGTGTGTGTGTGTGTGTGTGTGTGTGTGTGTGTGTGTGTGTGTGTGTATATATATAGGCCTATATATCAGACATGTTCACAAGTCCCTGTGGTCCAAGTCAAGTCTATTTTTTCTATTTTTAGCTATATTTTTTATAACAAGCTAGTTGTTACAATTAACAGTGTTCTGAACTATCAAAACAGATTACTTTTTTCTTTAAAACTGCATAATAAAGCACACAAAATACTACTTAAATCATCACTATTACTTTTCGACTTTGTAAAAAAATTATACCATTTAGGACCACAACAAGGGGGAAAATGTGCTGTGTATTTTGAGCTATTTGAGTTGCCGTAGTTTGCTGTTTGCTGATCGCAAGCAATGCTGGATAATGTAGTCTTCCGGTGAGCGCCGGCGGTAACAAAACGTGTAAGTTATCTACAAGCGTTAGTAAACGACACAAAGAACAACACTTCCATCTACGTGTCTCGTTTGTGGAAATGAGTCGGATAGGGTCATAAATTGCGTATGAAAGTCCAGATGCAAATTAACATGGTAAATCTGGATTATATGCATATGTTACCAAATGGCCTACTTTGGGGAAAACATGACAAGGACATGGATGTTCTTAAAAATGGACCGCAAGCTGTTCAGCACTACAGCTTCCCTTCAGATTAATTCCCACATGAAAAAATACTATAGTATATTATAGTAAAATTACTCTAGTAAATGCTATAGTGTTTTTGAACCGTACTATAGTAAATATACTACAGTAAATTAACGAAGTGTCGTAAATACTATAATATACTACAATATACTATAATTTACTGTAGTATCTTTACTATAGTACGGTTCAAAAACACTATAGAGTAATTTTACTGTAATATACTATAGTATTTTTTCATGTAGGTTGATTGCTTTTCAAATCAAATGACAAAGTTTCGTAAGGTAAGGCTTCAATATATTGTTACTATGTGTAGCTAATTTTTTTAAACAGCAGTTTGGCAATGAATTCGCGTGGCTTCAGATGCGCCACGTGCTCACTGGCCTGGTGTGTTTATAAATGTTTTGTGATATTGCTGCTGCACATTGTGAATGAATGAATAGTAAAAGGTGGTGTTTTGTGCTGTCATGTGGGGTAGTAAATAGAGAATGTAAACGGGACTGCCGTGCAAAAGACTTGCATTTACACCTCAGTCTTCAAGTCCAAGTATTTCTCGGGGCAGGTCGGGAGTCCAAGTCAAGTCTTTTATTGTTTTTGTTTTTTTTACTTGAGTCCAAGTCGCAGACTCTGATATATGTACACGCAGTACGCACATAAATAAACATAAACTTTAATGTTAGATGTGATTAATTGCGATTTAATCGATTTGACATCACTTTAGGCCTATATGTGCAGTATTATGCAGTAGGCTATGTGATACACACACAGAAGCACATATATGTGTACAAAAACTTTTATGGCTATACAGGGAGTACAGAATTATTAGGCAAGTTGTATTTTTGAGGATTCATTTTATTATTGAACAACAACCATGTTCTCAATGAACACAAAAAACTCATTAATATCAAAGCTGAATATTTTTGTAGTTTATTAGGAAGTAGTTTTTAGTTTTAGCTATTTTAGGGGGATATCTGTGTGTGCAGGTGACTATTACTGTGCATAATTATTAGGCAACTTAACAAAAAACAAATTTATACCCATTTCAATTATTTATTTTTACCAGTGAAACCAATATAACATCTCAACATTCACAAATATACATTTCTGACATTCAAAAACCAAACAAAAACAAATCAGTGACCAATATAGCCACCTTTCTTTGCAAGGACACTCAAAAGCCTGCCATCCATGGATTCTGTCAGTGTTTTGATCTGTTCACCATCAACATTGCGTGCAGCAGCAACCACAGCCTCCCAGACACTGTTCAGAGAGGTGTACTGTTTTCCCTCCTTGTAAATCGCACATTTGATGATGGACCACAGGTTCTCAATGGGGTTCAGATCAGGTGAACAAGGAGGCCATATCATTAGATTTTCTTCTTTTATACCCTTTCTTGCCAGCCACGCTGTGGAGTACTTGGACGCGTGTGATGGAGCATTGTGACCAGCCCAAAGCAGTACTCCACCTCCACCTTGCTGGCGTCTGAGTCGGACTGGAGCTCTCTGCCCTTTACCAATCCAGCCACGGGCCCATCCATCTGGCCCATCAAGACTCACTCTCATTTCATCAGTCCATAAAACCTTAGAAAAATCAGTCTTGAGATATTTCTCAGTTCACGGGCAGTTATTTTACGCCTTGGTTTTTCCACACGCTTCTTGCGACCCTGTTGACTATTTTGAATGAAACGCTTGATTGTTCGATGATCACGCTTCAGAAGCTTGGCTATTTTAAGACTGCTGCATCCCTCTGCAATATATCTCACTATTTTTGACTTTTCTGAGCCTGTCAAGTCCTTCTTTTGACCCATTTTGCCAAAGGAAAGGAAGTTGCCTAATAATTATGCACACCTGATATAGGGTGTTGATGTCATTAGACCACACCCCTTCTCATTACAGAGATGCACATCACCTAATATGCTTAATTGGTAGTAGGCTTTCCAGCCTATACAGCTTGGAGTAAGACAACATGCATAACGAGGATGATGTGGTCAAAATACTCATTTGCCTAATAATTCTGCACTCCCTGTATATTGCCTGTATATTAGTGCTGTCAATTAATCGCAAATAAATGTGAAATGTTAAAAATGTGACCTGGCCTACATATTCAAGAATTACATTCAGATTTTTACTATGATTTGTTTGATTATGTTTCATATCACTGATCTATTTGTCTTTTTTGCCTAATTATACCTGTAAGCCTACTTATAGTAATATGTACTTATCTGTAATTGTACACTTGTGGACTTGCATATTAATAAAAAGTCATGTTGTCAATCTTATTTGACTAGTGTTGTAAGCTATTCCCTTATGTACTGTATTACCGGTTGGGGTTAATGAGGGCAATCTACAGATCGGCAACACGCGAAAAACATTTGAAGGAGACTGGAATAATTGAGGTCTCATGCGTTCACCTACGAGGGTGATAGTTCATATTTGTTATGTAGATGTCACGTAGTCTGTGTTGTTTACAGACGGATGGAAGCCAAACGCAGCCGGCTGGTTTGATTAGTCGCCGGGCAGATCAGAGTCTGCCAATAAATCGGGTTCCACTCTGAATGCGGGCCCCGAGTCTCGGCTTCAGGGGTTACAGGTTAGTGTAAATGTTTACTTCCTCATTGGCTGGCTGGTGAGATAATTAGAATGACATTTTGCATGGTCGCAGTGCAGGATGCACGGCGCGCCCCCCTTCTCCGCTTGTTTCGTAGCGCACATCATTAAAAATCAACATGGCATCAATCTCGCACCAGTGGTGTGAACTCGAGGCCAGTGCAAACGATCATCAGTGCCGTATTAATCCGGCGGCAGCGCGTGGGGGTGTGCTGACGCGTCTCCCTCGCAGAGATGACGAGGGTGCTGGCCTTAACGCTCACTTCAGCAGCCAGACATTTCTAAAAAGTCCTTTCTGCTTGTTAAAGTACACACCGAACAACAGCATAATTGTGCTTGTCGCAAAACAAATGTATTAATTAATGCATTCTGTCGACTACGCGTGGAAACGCAGCCAACTTATCAGGATTCGCAGGCAGACACAGAAATAAAGTTTGAAGTGTTCAGGTGAATGGAATATTAAACAATTTGAGATTAAAATCTTCTTTGATTGATTGTACCTCCATTAATGTTAATGATGTTCAGAAAAACATTGCTCTTAGTTCAGGTCACAGCTGTATCCACTCTCTGGCGAGCCAGGGTCACGCAGCTTGAACATGGCTAACCGTGAGGTTTTTGTCATGCATGTTTTCCAATTAGCTTTGGCTTTAATTTCAATCCATTGTCTAACGTCTGGATTTGAGCCAAGAGTCAGAGTGGAATTTAAATGATGATCCACTAGACTGCTTCACATTTCAACATTTAAAAGACTCTTGCAATGCCTGTGTGTGCCAGTGTGCTGTATTTACATTAAGTTTTCCCCCCACAAAAATCGATGTAATGTGTTAGTCGAGTTCTCCATGACCGTTTGACCATCTGAGCCTTTTGATTTACATGTATAGTTAAAAATCTAAAGAAAATATGCATACTATTTATTTTAATGACCGCCAAACACCAAAATTCTCATTACAATAATGTGATTTTTTAATATAAGACAGCAGGGCCGAAACCACAATAGGCATTGAGTTCATCAGGTATTCCCCCCATACCCCAATAACTGGAAATGGCCAAATTGCCCCACCATTAAAATGTTTAGGCTGGTCTGCCTGAGCAGTGTACCAGCACGATGGCCAATCATATCATATCATATCAAAGAAGGCGGGGCTTAATGTTCACTGAATTCCAACAACAAGCTTTTAGTGTTTCCCATAGACTGTAAAAAAAAGGATGGATGACTCGCCTATACTTTCTTCCGTTTAAGTAAGTGAAGCTGGAAGTTTTCAAATATATCGCTGACATCTTGAGCCTCGAGTCTGCGCAGTAGTGAGCGTGAAGTGCAGCAGCTTTATAGGTCCCGCCTAATCAACAAGTGAAAAAAATTTTGTGAAATAAACAGTTATGAAAATGTAGAAATTAATGTTAAAGCTCTTATCTCCGCCCGAAGTTCCCCAAAAATATCCGTGGTGCCTCAGTGACTACATTGCTCAGAGAAGCTGTCAATCATGACGTCACATCCCCGTTTTATAGCATCAGATAACTAACTAAAACCAAACTTATTTAAAGAACGAACACTTGAACTGACATCAGCGTGATAATAACAGCCTAAAGTGACGGAGGGGGCGGGGTTTATGAGCTATACTCCATCCAGCCACCTGGAGGCGATCGAGGCGCTTTGGCGCTATACTTTTTAGGACTCATGTGGCACACTTGGTTCCCTTTCGAACGGTCAGTCGATTGTCCGAAGACGCATTGGGAATACTATTCCCAATGCGTCTTCGACGCAGTACTCCTTCCCTTATCTCAGGGAACCGAGGTTACGTAAGTAACCGAGTACATTTTTCCCATACAGTCTATGGTTTTTCCAGAGAAAAGATTGTGCGTGGTTCGATATAAGTAGCAAAACATTTAATATTTGACAAATGTTTTACGATGGGTACGTTTAACGGCCCAGAGTAACATACAGTGATCATACAACCTACTCAACTTTTTTAATGTAATTTCTCCGTTTTGATTTGAAGACATGCAATCATTTAAATTATGTCATTTATAACGAAATGTTTTTAACATTTTTTACCTATTAGACATACAAAACGGAATGAATGCGTACATATTTTTAAATAAAACATCATTTGCAAAGAGTTTAACTGACTTACTTCACAAATAGGCTATAATTAGAACTAGAACTTTTTTACTGTTCTTATTTCTTCTTTTATTATTTGTTTCATATTAAAGTAATGAGAATTACTGGGAAATATGCTTAATTAATTGTCATGAAAATAGTCACAATTGAAAATATATCAGGTCATGCTTTACCCCAATAAATAAATAGATTTTTATTCGGTTCTTCACAACCATTTAACATCTGACCATTCGAGTTATCATGTCACCCTCATGTCATTCCAAACCCAAATGTCTTTCTTTCTTCTGCTGAACACAAAAGAAGAATATTAAAAGATATTGGTAACCAAACAGTTTTGGTTACTCTTAAAAAAAAAATGTCCAAAGAAGAAATTCATGCAGGTTTGAAACGACATTGAGGTTAGTAAATGATTACAGATTTTCCATTTTTTGGTGGACTATCATTTTGAATGAGATATTTCTGTTGCTGTACCTTTAAGACAAACATTAGCTATGATTTACACATAGCTGTCACACCTTTTGTTCATCAACAAGTTGATGGGAATATGTTAATTTTATCAGGTGATGTCAACCATAATGATCTGAATTACTCATTTTTGCAGCTTAAATGTTCAGGGTGGACTTTTGTTTGTTTGTTTAATTTAAAAATCACCCATTTTCTATTTTCTTCACTGCTTTAGCATTCCTGTAGCTCGAACAGTAGAGCATGGTGCTAGCAATGTTTGATTGCTAGGGAATGCATGAACTGATAAAGTGCATATTTAGATTTTTTTAATTGGAATGCATTTTTATTAAGTTCTTGTCAGTGGACATTTTTGGCAAGAGTGAGGTCTGGTGGGATCTTTCTTGTGCGATGGACTGAAACTTCAGTGGCAGAAGTCATTCATCAGGACAGCTGTAATAAACAGAAACATTAGCTCAGAGCTTTGTATTTGCTCCCAACCGTCGTTCGATACAATATCTCGCCTCTGTCTTTACTGAGCAGGAGGGATGTGTGCTGAGAAATCGTGGTGTCTGACATTTGGAACTTCCAGGCTGAAGTGACAAATGAATTAGAGTTCCCAGCACCTTCTCTTTAATGGATGCGAGCCGGCCCGCACCTCCCCTAAATCTAAAAACAGCCACGTGTCGCGTCACCAACAAGAGAAAGCGCCGCCAGAATCTGGAGCTTTGCGCCCATACCGAGAGGATGCTGAGGTTATGAAGACCCACGACATGCTGGCGGGCCGTATTGTTGTCTGGGCCGTTTTCAGATTGTGACACTTAGCCTAACAGCGGGTTTGGTGTGTTATTGTTGTAGCCGGTTGACTATTCTGTGGCGTTTGCACAGTGCAGTCAGAGCGGGAGTTTGACATGCATTGTGAAGCTTCTTTGTTGTGCCGTGCTTGTGCATGAAGAGTGGGGTATGAGATTGAGAATGCAATTCTAGCTGTGCTTCAAAAGGACACGGTCCCCAGAACATTGATAGTAATAGATTATCCACTGTACTGTGTAATAATCAATTTGATTTTGTGTGTCTGTGTCTCTGTGTGTGTGTGTGTCTTTTTATCAGAGGCAGGAGCGAGATCTATCTATCTGTCTGTCTGTCTGTCTGTCTGTCTGTCTATCTATCTATCTATTTGTCTGTCTGTCTGTCTTTTTATCTTGCTGTCTATCTATCTGTCCATCTGTATATAACTGTCTATTTATTTATCACTTTCTTCATTCCAGTAGGCTTATGTTATTATGAAAATATCTGTGCATTAGAATGATCAGGTAAGATTATGTAAAATTATAACAGCCATCTGTCTGTACCTCATCTTCATCACTTCCACTTTTATTATTTTGCTTTGACTCGTTCGCTAAACTGAACAGCCAATCAGAGTTCTCTCTCTCACCGACGGCAAGAGCCAATGGTGCAGAACACACCGAAAAACTAAGCCGACCAACGCTCAAAAACGGCCTGACATTGCCTGATGGCCATTATTGATAATCAATAATGATTTTGTCCCATAAACCTGATGTTTTACATGTGTGCATGTTTTGGAAGTTGTGTGTGTGTGTACTTGACTGGTTATGTAAGTCCATTGAGTGTGTCTGTGTGTGTTTGAGGACACTCTGATACCAGAGCTTAACAGGTAAAGGTCACTGAGATGAGATGGAAATACCAGTGAACAGAGCCTAAGGAGGAAGGACAGGATGGTATTTGGTCCTGCTGATTCAGGACTTGATCTCATCATGTGTGTTTCACTGTGAACTTTTGAGCGTCATACCAGTGAGTTTCAACAGAGGGCGCTACACAAATCCACTCACACAGACAGATGGACACAGCTAGACTAATTCATCATTCTGTTATACAAGTGCTGCAAGTTTTTAGCACTTTTTCTAAACTGCTACTTTAATATCTGGGTCCAGTGAAATGTTTAAGCGTTTAAATTAATCACAGGCGTTTTCACACTCTGGTAATGAGGGAGACAGCACTTTCTCCAGACTACCTCTAAGTATCCTGACTGGTGAATGTGGGGATTTCATCCTCTCTGTATGTTATAGGTAAAGTCAGTCAGGTTTTTAGAAACCTCTTGAAATATTGAATAGTATTCTGATACACTGAGCTCTGGTGCTCAGGTTGGCGACTCCAGTTTGAATCTGGAGATATTTCCCGGTTTGTTTCACCCAGAATTTTGATTTGTGGGTGAACTGTTTCTTTAAAATAGGCTAAAATACGGTATACTTTCAAAACAAAACCATATAAATCTAGATTGACTTAGCTTATGCGACCACTGTTTGATCTTTCGATTCTGACATTTGTTTGCCAACTGTGTGAGCTGGTGTGCATTAAACCTAAGCAAAGCTACACAATTCCCCGACTTCCTTCTTTCTCCATATCAAATTCTAAGATGGAAGTTGTTCTGTCCCTTGGAGAGTCCTTGCATTGAGCTCCACTTTACAGAAATTGGCCTCTGCGCCATCAAAGCCCAGCCGAGGACTGCAGGCAGCGGGTGACATTTTGATTGAGATATTTTGCCTCTGATAACATGCAAATTCCAGCACGGCGACATGAACTGAGCCGACAGACTTTATTTTTACTCTCCCTCCCTTTCGCTCTTTCTTGCCGCTCTGTTACTCGACGTGTGATGCTATCTATTACATTATGGCATCTGTATGCATTCAGTGACTGCGGCGGCGTTTTAATAAAGGCACATCACTTTCTGTCCTGTGGGCTGGTCTCAGCGCGTAATCAAACCTCGCAGACTTGCATGGAAACAGCACTGTCAGTCATTTCATCAAATAAACACACTGTATATATTCATATGTTTCCTCTCTGCATATGAATGCACTGCTGCCTGTGAGGGATTTCATAATTATTTAAATTTGCAGCGGTTTATTGCATGTACTAGATTCACATGTATTGAAAAAACTGACATGTTCCAAAGCAAGTCCACACACCAGCGTCCATCTCTTTTCAAGTATCTTGTTATCAAGTCTGAGATATTTAGACCATCTAGAATCCTCATATTTCTTAAGTCACTTCAATCTTTTTTTGTAAGCATCACATTTATAGACAATAAATCTGCAAAACATCAGTGACTTCCCTTCTAAAAATGTGGGATTGGGTCCCTTCTTAAATATATTCAACAATATTTTTGTTATAAAAATCTAAACTTCCTGTACATGCTGTTAGCTTAGCATATCGCTAATGTCAAACTGTATTTGAATCAACCGTAATCAACAGTTTTACTGCCTATAGATGATTATGTGTCACTTGTGAAGCTCTATTTTGGTAAGGATCAAGCGGCAGCCTCCCGCGGTCTCTCTTGAAGCGAATACGGAAGTGACTAAAACTGTAGTTCATCGTCTGGCGACTAGGACAGGCTCCAGAAGGAAGCAGAATCTCATTGAGCCCTTAATTAAATGCCCAACTATACAGCAGAAAAAAACATGTTTACAACCCTGTACAAATTCTACTTTTGGTCTAAACGGCTAATTTTGCCCTTCATGACAACTGTGAGGGGGTGAATTCTTTTTTTATAACCCATTCGTTTACATTATATAAAGCCTTAAAGTTCTGCATAATTAAGGGCGTGGCCACGTTGAGTGGCATGTGGGTAGCCATTTATCTGCTGTCTGTTAGTCATCGCGTCACCTCAGCTCCGCCCACATTCCGCCTTTTTGCCCATTTTGTTGTCCGTTCAAAATGCAGATACATTTGACACAATTTTCCAAGCATATTTTTTTACAGTGAAATCTCTTAGTAACATTAACCTCTGAAACCCCTCTTTTTGAGCATAGACGTAGATTTAGACTTAAATGGTTGTAAGTCATGAATACTTTGGAAAGCAGACCTAAGGGTCTCTTTCTAAAGAAGACAGAAGCAGATTATTGCTGAAGTGAAAAAAGAGTTTAATGTAAAACATACTGTGCTAAAAAAATTGATATTATACAACAAAAAAAAAACTATAAAATTACTATAAATTCCAAAGTTGATATCACAAAAAATTTTGTTCTATACCAAAAATAGCCACCGGGTTAAACCCACATTCCTTAGATTTATATAAATATATATATATATATATATATATATATATATATATATATATATATATATATATATATATATATATATATATATATATATACACACACACACATGTTCTCATGTCACATATGAATAAACTTCTGTCACATAACTTCTATCACAAAACAGTTGCCAAATATGGAACCTTTAGTTTCATACCTTTCCAATGATATGTGTTTTGTCAAGAAGTTAGACATTAATCTGCTAAGTATTCCTCAATCTATTAATTTTAAACAATATAACAAGAAGAATTATAAAAGAATGTCTGTTTTCTAATGAATTTTGTAATAAAACCTATAGGTCACTAGCGACCCGAGGTATGTAATAGTGTAAGAGTATTTTTCTGTGCAACAATAATTGAATCTCTGATGACTCAATAAATGCAATTCACCTTTATACCTCAAGGGAGCAGTGTATGATACACACTGATGTGTGATGTTTCACTCATAATTACCACAGAGCGCAGGAATAAAACAAAATAATACTTCAGCAAAACTTGAAATGGATCAGCGATTTACTACAGAGCAAGTGCTGAACCTGTCAAATATTAGTGTCATTGTCACTTGATGGTGGATCTGGTGAAGAAGCTGTCAGCGATCAAAATATTGATTTTGAAGATGTTGAAATTATATTTTTGAGAATGTGAATCAGACAGATCCTGAATGATGGTGTAAAAAAATATGCTCAAATCAAACCCTTCCAATATCCAAAAGGCTTTATATTATTCTTTTTGTAATCATTATTAAAATATCAGGAGAGTTTTATACCACTGAGACAGTTAGAGACCGATCTGGGTAATGATGATTGGCATTTAATGGGTTAATGCATCTAAGGGTTAACTCCGGAAAATAACATCCAGTTGTTTAGTCGCTGTAAATCGCTGTACACCCATTAGGAGGCAGCTCTAGGTTTAGAAACAGAACCATTAACAATTAACAAAAATATTGCAAAAAAAAAATGTGACAGCTTATCACTGGCTCCTCTTACATCTCTCAATCGATTTTTCTTTGTACTGCTAAGCATTCAAAGGAAGTAAAGCTGTTCGAACGTTTTAGAACACGCTTGTGCCGGTAGGAGATCCTGTTTTTGTTTTGAACTTTTTCCTTTCTGCTCTTCTGACACGGACGTCACGAGGCAGGAGAAGCTGGGAGGTTGGGGGTTGCGCCACCTTGGTCCATCAGTGTAATTGTTTTGTGGGATGAAGGATATTTTTAGCCCACCAAAGGTTGGTCCCTTTTGTTATCTCACAAAGGCTCGACAACCCCACTCACAGTCATGTCTCTTTGAAGGAACAACGCTGTTGAGAATTGCCTCGGCGCCATGTCCCGTGTTCTCCTGTGTGGCGAGGCTTTGATCAGAGTGAATCTTTTGGTCCTAACATCTCTTTAAAGCCATGTAAGGTCTATTGCAGATTTGCCACAGACGTCTCCCGAATGCTGCTGCACTTGTCTTGTTGAGTATTTGTAATTGCTTTTCCGGCAAGTCTTGAATCCCTCGGTTTGGTGGCTCTTAACTTTCTTGCCTTGGTAATGCCCTCACAGGATCAACACGCAGTGCGGTGTGTGTTTCCTTTAGCCTTATGCACCTTGCTTTTGGAGCATCTTCACATTGTATGTGTAAGTCAACTACTACAGGTCCTTCTCAAAAAATTAGCATATTGTGATAAAAGTTCATTATTTTCCATAATGTAATAATAAAAATTAAACTTTCATATATTTTAGATTCATTGCACACCAACTGAAATATTTCAGGTCTTTTATTGTTTTAATACTGATGATTTTGGCATACAGCTCATGAAAACACAAAATTCCTATCTAAAAAAATAGCATATTTCATCCGACCAATAAAAGAAAAGTGTTTTTAATACAAAAAAAGTCAACCTTCAAATAATTATGTTCAGTTATGCACTCAATACTTGGTCGGGAATCCTTTTGCAGAAATGACTGCTTCAATGCGGCGTGGCATGGAGGCAATCAGCCTGTGGCACTGCTGAGGTGTTATGGAGGCCCAGGATGCTTCGATAGCGGCCTTAAGCTCATCCAGAGTGTTGGGTCTTGCGTCTCTCAACTTTCTCTTCACAATATCCCACAGATTCTCTATGGGGTTCAGGTCAGGAGAGTTGGCAGGCCAATTGAGCACAGTAATACCATAGTCAGTAAACCATTTACCAGTGGTTTTGGCACTGTGAGCAGGTGCCAGGTCGTGCTGAAAAACGAAATCTTCATCTCCATAAAGCTTTTCAGCAGATGGAAGCATGAAGTGCTCCAAAATCTCCTGATAGCTAGCTGCATTGACCCTGCCCTTGATAAAACACAGTGGAACAACACCAGTAGCTGACATGGCACCCCAGACCATCACTGACTGTGGGTACTTGACACTGGACTTCAGGCATTTTGGCATTTCCTTTGGCACCTTGATTTCCGAATGGCATGCAAAATTTGAGCGACAGTCCAGTGCTGCTTCTCTGTAGCCCAGGTCAGGCGCTTCTGCCGCTGTTTCTGGTTCAAAAGTGGCTTGACCTGGGGAATGCGGCACCTGTAGCCCATTTCCTGCACACGCCTGTGCACGGTGGCTCTGGACTCCAGACTCCAGACTCAGTCCACTGCTTCCGCAGGTCCCCAAGGTCTGGAATCGGTCCTTCTCCACAATCTTCCTCAGCGTCCGGTCACCTCTTGTGCAGCGTTTTTTGCCAAACTTTTTCCTTCCCACAGACTTCCCACTGAGGTGCCTTGATACAGCACTCTGGGAACAGCCTATTCGTTCAGAAATGTCTTTCTGTGTCTTACCCTCTCGCTTGAGGGTGTCAATGATGGCCTTCTGGACAGCAGTAAGGCAGTCTTACCCATGATTGCGGTTTTGAGTAATGAACCAGGCTGGGAGTTTTTAAAAGCCTCAGGAATCTTTTGCAGGTGTTTAGAGTTAATGAGTTGATTCAGATGATTAGGTTAATAGCTCGTTTAGAGAACCTTTTCATGATATGCTAATTTTTTGAGATAGGAATTTGGGGTTTTCATGAGCTGTATGCCAAAATCATCAGTATTAAAACAATAAAAGACCTGTAATATTTCAGTTGGTGTGCAATGAATCTAAAATACATGAAATTTTAATTTTATTATTACATTATGGAAAATAATTAACTTTTATCACAATATGCTAATTTTTTGAGAAGGACCTGTAGATATCAGTTTTTTGGGTACATTATTTGTGTGATATCAATGCATGTACACAATTGTGCTATTTTCCTTTCAATCGAAATGCAAATATTGCTAATATATGCTAATATAACATCAAGGTCAATATTGATAATTGAAAGATTTTTTCAATATAGCCCTTTGACATTATTTTCGACAGGGCGTCATTTTATCATTTGTTCCTAATCAGCAAATAATAAGTCTTCCTGTCCAGATGATGTTTCTGCGTGGGTAATATTCTTCGCTCTCGCTGTTTGAAGTGCTGTGACTGAACACTGACTGCTTGTCATTCAGCATTTCTGCTCATGTTCAGATGAGCGGAAGAAGAAATAGTTCTGCTCTCCTACACAACTATTTGCTAACAGTCCATGTTTTCCACTTCAAAGCTTATGATAGGCCTACATAATAATTTTCTTGTTAAAATAGTCACTTATCAATATTTTATGTGAGGGATTGATCTTCTCAATACAGCATAAATAGAATCATATAGTTACCTTTTAAGATCACTTGAAAGCATTTGAATGATTATAACATAAATTCAGTCATATACTTTTTTTATAGGAAGGGATTGCACTGTACAAATATGTTTCCAACATTGTTTGCATTTGTCAGCATTTAGTGAATTTTACATCATAATGTTCCAAAATAGTGAGCTTTTGTTATAAATAGTGAACATTTTTCAACATGAAAGTTGCATTAATAAATTATTATTATTATTATTTTTGGCTCTAATACTTTAATAATGTATTGTGTGGTATAAAAGCAATAAGATACTCAAGGCTAACACCATGTCTACAACGGACGCGACCGTTGACGCTTCACGTAGCGCCGCAACAGCTAGAAGCTGTGTACACTGGACGCGACTGTTGCAAAGCATTTGTCCTTCATGTCAGTACGTCACAAATAGAACGAGGCATCAGTTTACTGTCGGGGTTGATGGTTTCAGTACTTAGTCCATGCATGCAGCTTGTCGCGATGCATTGTGGGATTGACGCCACTGCAATGCTGCTATAGGATCTGCCCAAAATACAGTATCTTAAAAGGCAACATAATTATGCTGCCTGGTTTTTGGATAAGCTTGGATGTCACCTAAAATGCCATTAATACGTATACTAGGTTTTGGAACAATGCTCATACACTTTTAAAAATAAAGATTCTTTTTTGCCATCTATGGTTTTACAAAGAACACTAAAATCCATGGAACATTGCCATTGCACAGAACGTTCTTCACACTTAGAAAAAAAATGATTGTTTTAAGAACCGTTTACTGAAAGTTCTTCTAAAATAGTTCTTATATGGCATGTGCTACGAAAACTCCCTTTTGTAACCTTTATTTTTAAGAGTATATAAATGCATATTCATAAGCAAAACTGGTTTAAATTACTCTTCATTTATAGAGAAGGGCATTTAGCTCTCCTACAGAAGACATCTGGCATGGGAAAGTTGTCAATGGCATCCTATATCCAGTCTGCCAGTGGGCCCTGCTCGGAAATGTGCCCGGTGCCACCATGCCTCATCAGAGCTGGCATCAGCCGTCCCTGTCAAGGGGTTGGCAACACGCTCCATTAAAAAGCTTCTGGAATTTCCCACATTTTGGCAAATGCATTGTTTTTTTCCGAAGAGAGTTGCCGGGCCAAGGGAGCACTGTTTGGAGCGACACCAGAGTGCAGTCGGGTTTCCACACCCCTCCCACCGTGGTCTCGAGTCAGCCCTTTAGGGAAGACGCAGGAATGGAGGATTGTTTCAGGAGAAAGGGTGGTTTAGCCGCAAATATCTTAGCAAACCCTAAAAGACATCAATTAATGGTTGCGCTAAGCCCCGGTGCCCGGTGTCTGCGCGGCGAGGCCTGCGGGGCGGAGCGGGCAGCCTTTTAGAGAGCTAGAGAAAGCAGATGTCTCTAAAGTGGTCCCCGGACAGACACGCTGATAAATGCTAATGGAAGTGATTACCTCAGACAGCAAATGGACCTTTTTGACAGAGTATCGGCAGAGGCCAAAACAAGCTTATGGGTGCAGTTTGGGTCGGCTGGGAGTGGAGGGGTGGATGGACATAGATTAGACTTTATTGTTAGCCTCAGGTGGACCTTTCCAATAGAGTGCAAGAAAGAGCGGTGTTAAATGTTAGAGTGAATCCATGTTGTTAGATTCAGTATATATTTACATTGCTGGTGCAAGTATTTACCAAATAATTTATGCAACTACAAATTATACTACATAAGGGCAATATACATCACTAAATCCCACATTTATTGAATGGTTATGTTCTTATGTTCTTTTTTATCTAAACTTCACAGATTCATTTAGATTTGAATGGTCACATGTTTTTATTGACCCCCAGTGGCATATGTTGCTGATTATATTTTATTTTGATTTGATTATATATTATGCTGGAGTTTTCATTATTAAATGTAATAATTAAATAACTCAACAAATGATAATAATAATTCAATGAATTTATGTAAATTAATATATTTCAAATCTCCATTATTCATAATAATCTAAAACTCGGCTGAGTGAAATAATTCTAACTAAATGCAGTTTATTTGTTTATATGACATACTCCCAATTACAAATTAGGGCTGTCAAGCTAATAAAAAAGAAAGAAAATCTAATTAATTACATAATGTGGCAATTAATTAATTTAATTAATCACACATCAAATTTGGCTGAGACATTACTCCAAAAAGATATTTTAAAGTCATTTTTGTGTTAAATGAGAAAAGCATCAAACAGATATTACAAAAATATTTAGAAAATAAATAAATATATATTTTTATTCAACATAGAATTTATTACATATAAACGTTTAGGCTTCAATAGCCAAGAGGGTGAGTAAATGATGACAGAATTCATTTTTGGGTGAATATACCATTTAATATATATATATATATATATATAATATATATATATATATATATATATATATATATATATATATATATATATATATATATATATTTTATATGTATATGTTTTTTTGTTTTTTATTATTAATAAAAAAAAAAAAAAGTATGATATGATAGCCTACTCTGAATAAGAAGCTAAAAATGGCAGTAAATGCCTTAATGAGTCATTCATTAGTTAGATTCGTTCAAACTGCTGATTCTTTCAGTAATGAAGTAAATGGCTCTCTTTAAGAATGGGCTATTGAATCATTGGTTCACCCGATTGATTCACTCAAACCGTGGATTCATTCAGAAACAAAATGCCGCTTTGTGTAGCTCGGAGCCGCCTAACTGTTCCGCTCTGGCTTTATAGGTAATGTTTTCGTTGGCAAAATTAAGCAAAAGCAGTCAATATTTTGTCTAAAGTATAACACAATATGAATTTCTTATTTATTGAACTGTTGTATAAAATCAATATCACATTTGCACTAATGCTATTTGGGACAACCACCACTCATGTGATATTGTGCTCATTACTCATGTGATATTGCTTAACTATATCATATGATATAAATATGAAACAATTCCCTGATATCTTTCATTTTAGGGGTATTCTAACTGGATTCTATAGGCTCCATCACACAGTGAGTTGATGCCCTGCTTCATGTTACCAATCAAGTACACTGTAAAAAGTGATCAGTTGACTTAACTTTAAAAAATAAAAATTCAGGAAACCCGTTGTCTTGACTAATAATTACAAAAATCCCAATACATAAGACACTTTTTCAAAAATAAAGTATAATACAATAAATAAAAATGTCAGATGACATTTGCTTAGACAGAAGCTTCCCCTGAGGGGCTTCTGACCTCAGGCTTAGTAGGGTGAGAACTGAGAATACCCCCTTTCATGATTTTCAGTTCAATTTAAGGGCTCTTTTTGCCAGTAAGCAGCAAACGCCCAGCATTATTTGTGGCAGCACTAGCACAAACAAAGATCTAGTTATACTTTCACTCTCCTGTGCAGTTTTATTTAGTAACTCCAGGATCTCAACAGCTTTGCTAAAGCAAAAGAGTGTATATTCCTGCAGACAGTCCACGTAAAAGATAAATGAGACGTGTACCATTACAGATCACTGCGAGACACGACGCAGGGAGGAACGCAATGTTGTGTGGACCGATGGAGACAGCCTCCGCTGTGCCTTCAATGACCCTCAAACTCGGAGCACGTACTAACTCCGCTGATCCCGCCTGCACCGCTGGATGCATCGAGAGAGACAGAGGGAGCTGTATCCGTGACCTATAGGAGGTGAAAAATACCCTTGGGATTATCCTCCCTACCCTGTGTGCAAACAACCCTGAGCTCGGAGTCGCTCGACAGGGGCTCCCAGAATCCCAGAGTATCATAGATCTCTAGATCTTTGGAGCAAACTGAATATGTGCCAGTTCCACTCTGGCTCTTTCTGCTGGAAACAATCAATACTTGTCCAGGAATCAACAATTCCTTATGTCTGCAGCAGTTGCTTTCCTCTTTTTGAAGTCTTGAGCCCTACTCGTACAGTAATTGTTTCTCGTGGGGTCATAAGGTATTTTCATCATTGATGGACTAGTCAGTGATTTTATTGCCGTCCGAATCCAGAATGTTAATGTATTTTTCTCCCACATCAAAACCCCCGGCCGAAATTACATACTGGTTTTAGACAAACACCAAGATTGTGTGGTAATTTAATTGCCGTCTGAATCCACATCTCTGAGTTTTCAAGAATATATCACTTCAAAATTCACTGTTTATATCCTTTTTGACCACTGCAGAGCACCGTACGGTTGTGCTTTGCTGTAATTTGGATGCATTTTAAAGATCTAGACTTTTCTTACTGTAATGCTGGCAAGTATTTACAAGAGTTTGGTGTGGAGGAACTTGACTGGAACTTGAACTTGAGTCCAGATCTCAACCCGATATGAATATGGATGCAGCCACTGTAGAGAATATTTTTTGATTATTATTATCTATTACTAAACCTCAACCTGTATCAACCTGTTTAGCATTTACTTTTGTCTTAGACATAGTGAGAAAAATGTCTCTTTAGGGGATAAGACAGTAAGAAATCTCATATATCTAATATTCACAGTATCTAAACATCCAATCCATTGATCCAAAGACATGACTTATTATTATTCTTTTGACAAATAAACACACACACAGGAGAATATAAAGCTCTTAGAGATGTATTGTCCCCTATCCAGCGAGGCTTTAAATAGACTCAGTCATGCCCCAGTGATTTACTGGAGATCTGGTACATGTGTGCAAAGAGTTTTAATATACCTGGAGAAAGATACCATATACTGTACACTAACTCAATGATGCCATCTTTGCTTTATGTTCAGTTGGTTATGGAAATATTTTCACCATAAATGCCATGTGACATCACAAATTACAACGTAAGTTTATTTCACATTTTTATGATTTACATTTAGCTTGCAAAAAGTAAAATTTTGTCAGGATACAGCTTTTGAATAGCCATCATTGTTTGAGTAATGATATAGTTAGCAGCATTAGCTAACAAATTAAGCTAACCAGTCAAATGGGGGACACTGTATGTGTGCTGCAGTACATACGATAAGTTCCTTATCTCAACCCAAGAAGCCACTGTGATATATTGTTTATGTGTTCCCTAGTGCCGTGAGGAACTTCAGTGCATAGGACATTCAGCTTGTGCTGGCTTCCTAATGCATCCTTTA
This sequence comes from Gobiocypris rarus, assembly GCA_023029165.1. Classification (NCBI taxonomy): domain Eukaryota; kingdom Metazoa; phylum Chordata; class Actinopteri; order Cypriniformes; family Gobionidae; genus Gobiocypris; species Gobiocypris rarus. The sequence goes on along the minus strand of CM040924.1, from coordinate 7,995,654 downwards.
GGGAGATTAAATCAGTAAAAGTGACCTCAGCTCCTGCACTGATGTCATTTCCAGTGCTGACTGAGTCCACAGAGGGAAGCCAAGTCTCATTGGCCATATGTCATCATGCCGATAATCTGTTCATTAAATGAATCACTTTGCAGAAATAATGAACATAATCACCTATTAGCTTCAGCGTTGAAGATGTACCCTATATATGTGACCTGTGTACGGGAGAGAAACATTAAACACTTCAAATGAAATACATTTTGTCGAGGCATGGACTCCACTAGACCCCTGAAGTTGTGCTGTGATATCTGCACACCAAGATTGTAGCAGCAGATCCTTTAAGTCCTGTAAATTGGTTAGATTGCAACGATGCCCATGACCCTGTCGCCGGTTCACCACTGTTCGTTCCTTGGAGCACTTTTGATAGATACTGACCACTGCAGACCGGGAACACCCCACGAGAGCTGCAGTTTTGGAGATGCTCTGACCCAGTCGTCTAGCCATCACAATTTGGCCCATGTCAAACTCACTCAAATCCTCACACTTGCCCATTTTTCCTGCTTCTATCACATCAACTTTGAGGACAAAATGTTCACTTGTTGCCTAATATATCCCACCCACTAACAGGTGCCGTGATGAAGAGATATTCAGGGTTATTCACTTCACCTGTCAGTGGTCATAATGTAATGCCTGATCGGTGTGTGTGTGTATATATATATATATATATATATATACAGGTCCTTCTCAAAAATGTGCATATTGTGATAAAAGTTCATTATTTTCCATAATGTAATAATAAAAATTAAACTTTCATATATTTTAGATTCATTGAACACCAACTGAAATATTTCAGGTCTTTTATTGTTTTAATACTGATGATTTTGGCATACAGCTCATGAAAACCCCAAATTCCTATCTAAAAAAAATAGCATATTTCATCCGACCAATAAAAGAAAAGTGTTTTTAATACAAAAAAAGTCAACCTTCAAATAATTATGTTCAGTTATGCACTCAATACTTGGTCGGGAATCCTTTTGCAGAAATGACTGCTTCAATGCGGCGTGGCATGGAGGCAATCAGCCTGTGGCACTGCTGAGGTGTTATGGAGGCCCAGGATGCTTCGATAGCGGCCTTAAGCTCATCCAGAGTGTTGGGTCTTGCGTCTCTCTACTTTCTCTTCACAACAGATTCTCTATGGGGTTCAGATCAGGAGAGTTGGCAGGCCAATTGAGCACAGTAATACCATGGTCAGTAAACCATTTACCAGTGGTTTTGGCACTGTGAGCAGGTGCCAGGTCGTGCTGAAAAACGAAATCTTCATCTCCATAAAGCTTTTCAGCAGATGGAAGCATGAAGTGCTCCAAAATCTCCTGATAGCTAGCTGCATTGACCCTGCCCTTGATAAAGCACAGTGGACCAACACCAGCAGCTGACATGGCACCCCAGACCATCACTGACTGTGGGTACTTGACACTGGACTTCAGGCATTTCCTTCTTCCCAGTCTTCCTCCAGACTCTGGCACCTTGATTTCGAATGACATGCAAAATTTGAGCGACAGGCCAGTGCTGCTTCTCTGTAGCCCAGGTCAGGTGCTTCTGCTGCTGTTTCTGGTTCAAAAGTGGTTTGACCTGGGAATGCGGCACCTGTAGCCCATTTCCTGCACACGCCTGTGCACGGTGGCTCTGGATGTTTCTACTCCAGACTCAGTCCACTGCTTCCGCAGGTCCCCCAAGCTGTATGCCAAAATCATCAGTATTAAAACAATAAAAGACCTGAAATATTTCAGTTGGTGTGCAATGAATCTAAAATATATGAAAGTTTAATTTTTATCATTACATTATGGAAAATAATGAACTTTTATCACAATATGCTAATTTTTTTACACACACACACACACACACACACACACATACAAGCACACACACATACAGTATATATACACATATATACATGGACCTCTTAAATGAGCCTATTCACATGCAATGGTACAATTTCAAAGAATACCATGGTATAGTGCAAAAATATTATTATAGTGTTTTCCCTGGTGACGTTTTATGTTAATATATTGTACTTTATTGTAAGGAAAGGATTGCTCCTGAGATCAACTTTTGTTTATATGTTGCTATCAAATATAGGGTGAATAAAATATGAATCAGTGACCCCAATATTCCAGACCACATTTTGTATTATCAACAGGCTGATTTTGAAGAAACATAAAAACAAACTCTAGCTCTCCTGCCAAGAGCAAACAGACGGCATGATGTACTGTCTGCATATTTAGAGTTAGAAGCTTTACTCATATATGGTAATAGGGTGTGAAGTCTGACTATTGTCTGTTCCAGACATTTTACCTTGAGCAACAAGAGTAGTGCTTCTGCTTTCTGCTGCCGGGACTAAAGTCAAACAGACGAGAAAAGAAAATTCACAGCTTTGTGACCGGACCCTATTGACCCCTGGTAAATTGCAGTGCTGGAAGGGTTTTAGTTATGCACCTACAGGACTCCTCTGTGCTTGTGTTCAGACATGTAATTCTGCAGAGAAAGCTTAAGGTTGTGTGATTTGTGTTTTCGGTGCCCACTCATAACAGAAATCTGCAGAGGTTTCCTCCTGGCCCTGCTGTATGATTAAACTACGGGACGCAGAGATGGTAAAGATACAGGAGGTTTTAAACTAACCTCTGGAGGGGATTTGAGAAAGAATTAGTTTTAAGACTCCAAATTTACAGAACTACTTACGTGATTTGCCTCTTTAAAAAAAAGAACAAAGAGGTTATTGAATTACGCCACACAAGCAGAAGAAAGTTCTCGTTGCACATTGACATCAGCTAATTAACACTGAAAGGCACAGTGGGAAGTGGAAACTCTACATTCAAATGTTATAATCCATCATAGTAGTAACTTAACTGCACATTAACGGCAAGTGATCATTTATATGTAAATGTATATGTATAAATGTCTGCTGCAGGGTCCTAAAATTTGTTTTCTTCATGTTTTCCATCATGCTTCTATTTTAGCACTAATGAAAATTTTATATATATATATAATTTTTTAATAATTAAAAAAATATAATTGTCCTAAGAATAGGCTTCATTTTTATATTTTGGTTCGTTTAATTCTTATTATCTTAAAAAGTTCATATCCTAGTTTAAGATAACTAGGATATGGATATTAAAGGGTTAGTTCACCCAAAAATAATTATCCCATGATTTACTCACCCTCAAGTCATCCTAGGTGTAAATGACGCACGGCGGTCCGCCATAAGTTAGTTGTTTTGGTCTATAAAGTTTTAAATATGGATTTTTTTTCTTACAAAAACACGCCTCATCACTTCAGAAGGCCTTTATTAACCTGCCAGAGCCGTGTGGAGCACTTTTATGATGGATAGATGCACTTTTATGGACTTCAAAAACGAAACAAGAAGTCACTGCTTTTATAAAGCTTGGAAGAGGACTTATGTCATATACACCTATAGGATGACTTGAGGGTGAGTAAATATTTGGCTAATTTTCATTTTTGGGTAAATTAACCCTTCAAGTCAACATGAAACAGCATTCACAGCTTATTTTAGAGACATTTCTAGTTGAAAACAAAGTCCCTTTCAAGGAAATTCTGTTTGCTCGGCGGCCATATTTGCAACGCCTACAGCCAGATATTTCAGCGATGGGAATAGTGGGATACTGAAATCTCACAATCAAAAATCATATTTCAAATCAGAAACAAAATTTCACATGAACTGTCCCATATATGTTGTTTCTTATGCGCAAATATCATTAAACAAGCTTATTTTTCAGGCTAGACCAGGCGAAGACTGTTTTAAGGTGGGATTCCGCCACATTGCATGTTGCAGTTTCTCCCATTCACTCAAAGAATGATTTTATGATGCTGTTCTCTTTATTTAAGCAAAATATTTTATTTAACATCATTGTATCAGGTTTCTGATTCAACTGTGATTGCTTCATGTTAAATTGACTTGAAACAATTACTCTTTGACTTACTCTTTGAAATAACATGTTCAATCAAGTAACCCAATCAAACAGGACTTTCACTTCCCATCATGCGTTGCAAAGGGGATGAATTCGTAGAGTAAATGTTGAAATAGTGTTATTTTTGGGATTTTTTTTTCTTTTAGCAAGACGAAAAAATGGAGAGACTTGTCAATGTTTAATATTCTATTATGTTGGTATTTAAAAGTTTCTGTTATATTAGTGTTTCTGGGGGTTGAACGTGCAAGTTTGAGCTTGAGAATTCAAATGGCTTTAATTATAAAGCAACCACTATGGCAGTGTTTGAATGAAAACCATTTATTTAAGTTAAACTAAACCCATTCATTCAAGTTAAATGAACACCATTGATTCTAGTTAGTTGTACATGGTTGATTCGATTGGGTGTTACTTGTTTCAATCATGCGGCACCACTGTCCATGATTGAATCATGTTCAGCCAAGGACTGTTCATTAGTATTAGGAGTGCACTGTCTTTGTATAGACCAGGGTCCTCGTTTATAAAAGGTGTACGCACAGATTTGATCTTGGAGTGTGTCTTAGAGTGATCTTAGAGTGTGTACACTAAAATCCACATTATAAATCCCTGTTAGAAAAAACACTTTGACGTGGAAAAGTGCTTAGCGACAGGTTTTCTTTGTGGCAGTCGGACTGCAGGTATTAGGACATCTAAGCAGCAATAATAATAAAAGTGTTAGCATAATTACACAGCATTTAAAGCTCAATTATTTAGTATGCACACTTTGGTTCCACACGTGCAAATAATTTCAGCCAATCTATAGGCTATAAAATGGCCTATAATGCAGAAATAGATTTCACATCTGAAAGATGCGTATGTTCGTTTTCTCTGAATCACACGTATGCACATCTGAGAAATGATCTTGGATCAAATGTCGAATGGTTTCTACCAGGAACATGTTGCGCAAGTAACTTTTATATATATATATATATTTTTTTTTATTCTATAAACTATTGCTAAACCAAACTTGATCAGAATTTTATGATTTTCCAGTGGCTTTCATTCTTCATGATGCTCTCAACAACAGTGAATACACGTACCCCTTGGATGAATATTATGTCTGCCAGGAGTCCTCAACTTGAGCTAGAACTAACTTAAAAATGAGCTCGACTCTTAATACGGACATGATTCTGGGAAAGCCCTTGGTGAATATCCACCCGTGAAAAATAATAGTCCGCAATACTCTTCATGTTAGATCTCATCGCTCAGCTTACGATTGTAGTTTAAATAAATAAACTATTGCAAATATTAAATAAATAAATAGCTAATCATTTCCATCACAAGCCTAACCAAGTTACGTTCTTGCGCACCAAAACATTTCCCCCTCTGAATCTCTGCGTAAAGTATTTAAATATGTGTGGGGAGGGGGAATTTGCATATAGATAAAAGCTATTTTAACATGGCAAATTATCTTTTTATACAGCAATCTTGGAGAGTTTGCTTTAATGTCTGCATAAATGGCTCTGTGGTTTTGTGAACCTGGCGCAAACGGGAGGGCGGCTGAGGAAGGGTGGGGGGGTTGAAGGAAGAAAATGAAGATATCACAGCCAAGGGTTTCCTATTCAATGTGCATCTCCCTGTAATTAAGAGATTATTTACACATGCACACTCCTGTCGTTCTCTCCCTGAGCATCTCATTAGTGCTCTGACCTCTCCACCTGCTTCCTCTCTGACCACGGGAAGGGAGGGGGGCAGCGGGAGATGGAGGACGATAGCGATATGGGGCGTGAGGAGGGGGAGACAAACTCGGCGGCTGCTGAGGCCTTCTCGAAGCATTAGCATGCGCGACGTCACCGCCCTTCTCGGCGGAGCATGGCGGGTTGAAGATGGCCGAGACCCCGCTGTGCCACAGAAACATCCTCTATATGTATAGACATTAGCCGATGGGCCGGCTCTTACGAAGAGGGCAGAGCGTGTCTGCTCCGAAATGGGAGGACAAACGATAAGAGTGCCTGTGACTAAGTGGAGATCTAATTGCAGGCTTAAGGGGGGTGATTACAAGATTCTCACCTTTTGCAGTGGAAATACACACATTAACTCAGACACTTGATGACCTGGAGTCAGAAGCTTGAGATGACAATCAAAACTGTCTCAGAGGACAGAGATGAGCTTTACTTAGAGTCTACACTGATGGAGGGCACACATCACAGTTCATTAAGGAGACTTTGACTTACAAATGGACTCATTCATGAGACTGGCCTAATTACGGTACATGTTCTGCATGCACATAATTAATATAGCAATTACAATAACTGGGTTATAACTATAGGTACTAACCCTGAACCTATCCCTAAATCTTACCTTAACCCATGCATATTACCAGTACTTTCTTGAGTTTGTAAAAGCATTGAAGACAACAATGTACACAAGAATATTTGTTGGTGCACAACTTAAAATTTGTATAGGAATATTTTTGGAAATTAGAAATTAAATGCACCATTTTCCATGTTTGTTTGTGCATTGAATGCAACAATTTATATATGAATATTCAGTCTTTAACTACTATGTAGCCTACTAACATTTAAATTAATCATTTGATACAATGCACTTATGTACATACATGTTTTTACATTGTACTTGGGGTGAATTCAGGGTGATTGGGACACTTCTTCCAAGTCATCGCAATGGCAAAACATGTCCCAATCACCCTGAATTCACCCTATATTACCTGCATGTAATTAATTTCCGTAATTATAGCTATAATTACACTGTTAAAGCACGGTCCGTGTATCATCTGATCATTTAATTTCTTACTTGAAATGGAATAACGAGAAAAGAGAGACGGCTTGTTTATTCGTTTTTTCTTTAGATTATTGCACGGAAAATGAGCTTTCGGCTAGATTTCTCGTTTTTCGTTTGTGATTTACAAATCGGTTTATGGCCTCTATATTTTATTTGCACATGTTTTGATAGTTTGTTTTCCAGTTTGAAATGAAATGAGCAGAAACGAAAACGTCCCTTTATTCGTTTTTCAAAAAGCGAAAAACGAGATTTCGTCTTGATTTTTCATTTTTGGTTCAGGGGAAAAAACGGATTAATAACTTCAATATTTGTTTTTCACATGTGGGCGGTCATGAGACGCCCCTTTCCGCCGATTGGTCAAGCTAATCTGAGCGTGTGACGTCATCTGTCATTCATTCCCTGGCAGTGGCCAGCGCCTGTTCAACAGGCTACCGCTTCTTCAACTGTAGCCTAAATGGCAGGTCCTAGATCGGGATTTCTTCTGTGCAACTTAATGCGTTTCACAAAACAAATTATTTCAGAAATATTAAATATTAATATGCACCCAGCCTGTTTTATTTAGATGTGTGAGTTAAACCTGTGTGGTGAAGCTGCGCTAGACAGTGAAGAGCAGGTGCCACAGTCAGCCTAAAGCACATGCTGTAAATACAGTCATAACCTTTCTTTACAATACGCTCAGTTTTGGACAAGGGATGATCATTGCAAATACTGTCATGAAAATCGACCGAGGGTGGGCACCGATGATGGTGAATTTAAATTTTACTGTAATTGTAGTAAATTATATATATATATATATATATATATATATATATATATATATATATATATATATATATATATATATATATATATATATATATATATTTATATATATATATATATATATATATATATATATATATATATATTTATTTATATTTATATATATATATATATATATATATATATATATATATATATATATATATATATATATATATATATATATATATAAATATATAAATATATATAAATATATATATTTATTTCTTTTTTAATACAAGTTATCTTGCGCTTTTGCCTCCGCTATCCTCCTGTCAATCATCATGTCTCACTCTCGCTGGCGGCTATGATGATTACTAAATTCACCATCATCGGTGCCCACCCTCGGTCGATTTTCATGACAGTATTTGCAATGATCATCCCTTGTCCAAAACTGAGCGTATTGTAAAGAAAGGTTATGACTGTATTTACAGCATGTGCTTTAGGCTGACTGTGGCACCTGCTCTTCACTGTCTAGCAGCTTCACCACACAGGTTTAACTCCACACATCTAAATAAAACAGGCTGGGTGCAGATTAATATTTAATATTTCTGATATAATTTGTTTTGTGAAACGCGTTAAATTGCACAGAAGAAAGCCCGATCTTGGACCTGCCAAGTAGGCTACAGTTGAAGAAGCGGTAGCCTGTTGAACAGACCTGCTGGCCTGGGGAACGACAGATGACGTCACACGCTCAGATTAGCTTGACCAATCGGCGGAAAGGGGCGTCTCATGACCGCCCACATGTGAAAAACAAATATTGAAGTCATTAATCTGTCTTTTACCCCTGAACCAAAAAACGAAAAATCAAGCCGAAATCTCGCTGCTTTTTTGAAAAACGAATAAAAGGGCCGTTTTTCGTTTCTGCTCATTTCATTTCAAATTGGAAAACAAACTATCAAAACATGTGCAAATGAAATATCGAGGCCATAAACCGATTTGTAGAATCACAAACGAAAACGAGAAATCTAGCCGAAAGCTCATTTTCCGTGCAATAATCTAAAGAAAAAAACGAATAAACAAGCCGTCTTCTCTTTTCTCGTTATTCCATTTCAAGTAAGAAATTAAATGATCAGATGATACACAAGCACCCATACCACTAAACATGTCCCCAACCTTACCTGTATTCCATCTCAGCTCAGTAACAGAAAAAGTGTTTTGCAACATCAACACAATAAGTACATTGTAGTTAAAGACATCTAATATAAAGTGTGAACGAATATTCTTTGTTGCATTGAATATGTCAGTTTAATTTGTTGAATTGAATATATCAATTAACATAAGTATGTTTGTTGGTGCACAGATGAATACTGCACTATATTAATATTTTTTGTTACATTGAACATGAATATCGTGGGGAAAAATGTGTAAGAAATTACGAAAAATAATAACCTGCTTCACGTCGTCACCGCATTATCCCCTCGGGTGTGCATTATTTTTCAATAATTCAATGGCCCGGAGTCAGTTATTCCACTTATACTACGGTTACCATACCTCAAAACATTGTTCAGATTATTAATTTCAAGACATTTGTCAGGTTTTGACCTTCAAACGCTATCGCGTTTAGGACTAATTTCTTACGCATCTAAACCTAGGCCTCCGTTGCTAATTCCAAAACGTCATTTTAGAGCTAGTAACGGAGGATTAAGCCATTGATAGCAGACTAATGCAGTTATTAGAGAGAGAGAGAGAACGCGCGTGTGAATTACCTCCGTATGTGCGTCACCTTCAACAGTGTTCGGCAGCAGCTTCTACTAATATGAAACTGTAAGAACAGCGTCATTATTACCTCACTAGTGAGAAATGTCATGTAGAATTTTTTTACAGATAACATCGTCAGAGCAGCACTGACAACACGTTTCTGTGTGAGAGAGTGTGTTTCATTGGGAGAGAGAGTGCTTTTAGTAAATAATTAAACAATTTTATGGCAAAAAACATGGAAATAATTTGTCATTTTTATCCTATTATTTACTATATTTATTTGCTTGTTCAGTGTCGTTGTGGGTTTTGGTTCTTTTGCTGTTGAAGTCTGTAAGGACCTTTTGAAATCTGAAATCATTTGGCGAAGTGATATGGAACTGTAGTGCGGTCCTAAAGACATGCCTGGAACTACTTTAGCTGTGTGTTTCCTTGAAAATAACTGCACACCTTAGAACGTTCGTTAGCCAATCAGGTTCAAGCATTCAACAGCCCTGTAGTATAAGTCAAATTAATTTTTGTTGCATTAAATGCCCCAATTTACATAATGTTTGTTAGTAGCCTGGATGCCAGCCGAAATTAGCCCCGCCCACAACATTTGAGGTCGGGAAGTTTAGTCTGGACTTGATACGTTGTGGAGCAACTATGCTTGAACCAGAGCTGTTCAGACCAATCAAATTGTCAGGGCGAGCTTTATACGATAATGGACAGATGATCAACAGTAACGTTATCACCAACTTCACCAAAGAGCGCTCGGGTCTTGTCGAGTTCTAAGCCTAAACGGAGAACTTGTTCGTATATGCACCTTCACTATTTCTCTCAAAAATGATGGCCATGTATCCTTAAATTATTTTTACAACAACGGCAAAGATCGTTTACACTAATCATAGTCTTCTTCTTCTTCCAGACTGTGTGCAGTTGAGTTCTGTTGACAACTATGTGTCGCTCAACATACATCACTTACTCCGTTGCTCTGATTGGCTGAAGGTCTATCCAATTGAGTGCAGAGGCATTCTCTTTCCTGGTTTGGTTGAAACGCCCCATAATGGCCCAATGGAGCAGTATCAGACTCCTCTTCTGACTAGAATCTGAGTATGATGAAGTCAGGCAACAGTTTATATTTGAATATTTTTTGTTGCATTGAATATGTCAATTAAATTAACATGTTTTTTGTTTTTTAGTTGCCAGTCAGCACCAAAATATTTGATCATTTTTACAAAATTTTCATGGAACCCAGAATGTTTTTTGGTATGAACATTTGAACATAAAATATGAAAATCAAAAGAAAGAACAGACCCTCTGCTTTTAAACAAAACAAACCAAAACAAGCTTCATGCATGGGTAAGTTTAATAAAAAAAGCAACATTTTGAACAAAAACTTGAGTAAATCATGTTTTTGTCAAAAGACTACATCCATAAATTGAGTCCATCAACATCCCCAAAGCTTCCACAGTTCTATACCTCTTCCTGGGTCGACATTTCATTCTGTAACGTTAGGCAGTTTTGATTTATATGCTGTTTAATGTTTTAGATCACAGTATTTTACATGTGTGTAAGCAATGCTTCTATCGCTTGTTTCTGCTGCTGCTTCGCTTGTTTTTAAATCTGGAGATTGTGTACTCTTTCAGAAGATGCGTAATAGCGCCCCCTACGTATAACAGTGAAAACATGGTTTCCCGGAAAATTCCGTCAATGGCGGGGTAGGAGTTAATGCACCAATTTATGTAGGAATGTTTGTTGGTGCATTGAATGCAATTTACACAGTTTTGTCACTGAATATAATTTACATGAGGATATTTTATTGCATGGAATACAACAACTGAATTGAAAGACAATTTACTCGTTGCACTGAATGTGATAATTACAGTAATTGAAATGATTATGTTAGAATACAATATGAATGCATAATGGCATTAGAAACAATTTACACAGAAATTAATTCTGCTCATAAAAGAGAAACAATGAAACTAATCAGTGAGTGCCTAAAATAATATATTCAATAAGCTTACCGTTTGTAGTCTCTAAAAAATCATTAAACAGAACAGGAATGCTGGATAATCTACAATAATCTGATGGGTTGCAGAGGAAAGTGTTTTTGAAAAAGGGCATCTTGCGTGTGTAATTTGATCTAAAATCCTCCTGTACCACACACAGCATCTGACTCCAGGCAAATGCAGAAGCTAAACAGATGTAATTGTCCAGATGCTGGCACAATCCCACAGTCCCACTATATGCAGAGTGAGTAACATCTCAATGTAACCATAGCATAAAAAAGACAAGCATGTCTGCCGAAGAGAGAAAAACCCCCACGTACAATCTAAATCGATACTGTCATTATCAGAGGACCCAAGCTGAATTAGATGTCACACCACCAGGGGCAACAGGGTTGACGCACGCTTAGATTATGAGCACAGGTGATGTATTGAGATGGGCTGGCCCTTTAACAGAGCAGACTTGCCTGACTGCAGCGATTATAGATTAGCAGTTAGACTCGCACAGATGATCAAGCAGTGAACTTAGTAAATGGAATACAATATCACAACAGCAGGCGCTCGACTGTATCTCCATTAAAAGGAAGGCAAACTGAGTTCTGCTGCAACTACGACGAGAACCACAATACATTTGCAACACATGTCAATCAGTTAAGCAAAAAGAGTGATTGGAGGGGAAGGTTAAAAATAAGTTTGAATGGTTTTTACATGGAAGAAAAATAACATTTTAAAGGAAATTGACAAATCAAAACAGTTATTGAGTAATAACAGCAAAGATCAGACAACAATAGTAATTAAATGATGTAAATAAAAACATTGGTGTGAAAATATGACAAGAAAAACAGAACACCACAAGATATTACGTGAAGCACTTTGCTAGTGGGTTAATTAGCCAATGCACCAAATACATTAATACAATACACAACATAAACGTAATATTAAAACACATAATAATCATGTATGTACAAGGGAACTTGAACAATGGATACACACTTTCTGTAACACCCTAAAATATGGACAATGAATAACCTAAAGCATTAAAAAAAAAACGGCCTTCAATTTTATTTCAGGGGATCGGATTCACAAGGTTTTCATGCGTGTTTGTTAAATTATGAATATGATGAAATATTGACTCAATTTAAAGGATGTTTTCATCAAAAGACAAAAAAGAGAGTAAAACATTAACTTGTGTAATGTTGCTTATGTATACACAAATGTAAATATAAAGTACACATTACACAATATTTTGAATTATAATAACTTTGCATTTTTTAAAATAAAATTGTGTGTAAAATGTCTTAACCCAGCATTCTGGTCAAATAAGTTACAAAATAGATAATGGAAAAAATGAATAATGGAAAAATATCTGATATTACCAACAGTTTGTCGCACGGCACTGTGGGATATAGTATCTCTCACAGTGCGCCGTTTCATGCATTTTACACAATAGGGTATAAATTCTGTAGAAATAGTAAAAGTAGTAGGCCCATATGGAACAAGCCATCTTTTATGGAACACTTTCCACAAACAATTTTAACTGTCAATTCCGAAATGCATATCAATAGTTATTTCAGGAATGTGTTTAGCACTGAGAAAAACTTGATCGAAAAGTGGTGAACGAGCAAAACCGCTCACCGACACGTAACTCCGTTCAGCATTAAGACATCAGGTGTAAATCTCCCCACCAAAGGTTTTATTCAGGCAAGAAGGGTTTATATGGAAAACAAAAGGCCAGTGGAGAAGAACACGTCGCCCCCTGTGCCAGTGTAATGGCGTGTGGATACAGATGTCTGGAGCACATGATTCACGCTCCAGACGAGGTATTGATTTGGTCTGGGTCCCTGCTCTGATTTATTGTGTCATTTTTGTTTATAAAGGTAGATCGAGAACACGAGTGTTTCGATTTAAGTGTGCAAAATAAAAGCAGCGTGGAGCAACGCTGCCGTCTGGCCTGTGATGAATTGCAGCATCCGGAACCCAACTTTGAAACGGGCTAGAGGATTGTCTTCATCAGACAAGCAAAGACAGGACGTCCATCACAGTACGACCGTCCAACAGAGACTCAATAACGGCACAGAGCGACAAAGCGGTGAAATGAAGGAATGCTGAAGGGGGGAGTTAGAAAACCTTTGTTTTAGGCAAAGAAACTAAACTTTTGGACCCGTGTGAATGGCGGTTTAAGACGCGCAGGCTTCTAACTTAAAGGAGACTATGAAATATTAAATGAACATACACATTTTCACATTTAGGTTTTAATGCACGCAACGCTAGTGTTTTTCAAATCCGGTCTTTAGCATCAGCATGATGTCAAGAAACTCTTATATAACTGTTCATGTGGAAAGGGTTGGATTCCAGAAAATTGCTAATTTTGCCTCCGCTTAGGTCCATTATGATATCTCACCCAGAGATTTCATAATGATGCACAATAAAGCATAAGCAATGGAGCGTTTTACTCATATATTCATGTACAAGCTGTGTCCGAAATCATTCAATCAATTGCTATTAAAGGGATCGTCCACCCAAAACCCTGCCATAGAAGAACCATTTTTGGTTCCACAAAGAACCTTTAAGTGAATATTTCTTAAAAGAACTATTTTAATAATCTGAAGAACCTACCAAGATGTTAAAGGTTCTTCATGGAACTACAGATAAAGAATTAAGAATCTTTATTTTTGTGCGTAGCAAACACCACACAGTTCACTACATTGGGAAAGAATGAGGGAATTTGAACACTGCACATTATGTATGACATCACATTTTGAATGATGAAAAACTACTTAAAAACGGATCTGAAACAAATTCCTAAAAATTCTTTCTTCAGATCTGGCTCTGTAAAAGAGATGACATGCTCTGTTTTGTATTTCAGACTACAACAAACAACTGAGCGGGTTTCAGTCAAGACAGAAAGATCCTTTGAACACTTGGCCAACCACTCAAGATCACAACTGAGGTAGTTATGAATTTCTTGGTATTGCAGGAATAATATTCGAGAACAGGGTTTCTGCAGGTTTTATGAAGGTACATTTAAGACCTCAATTGACAAAATTGTAAGGAATAAATAGAAGGGAACATATGTTCTCTAAATGTAAATGTCTAAGCAGGCAATGAGTTCAAAGACTTCAAAGTTTGAAAATACAATTTCCAACAAATCTCCATAACTTTTTTAATACTTTTAAAAAATAGCTTAAAGTTTGTGATAAGAAATCTCATGAAGGTGATTTTATGATTAAAACAAGATCAAGTCTGCCAGTGGGTAAGCAAAACTCTTAATTCAAATGGAAGTCATTTTTATACCTAATGACAGATATTTGTTCTTGTTTTAAGCACAAACTAAAATTTGTTAAATTTCTCAGAAAACAAGACTTAATTTCTTCATTTTGCATTTCATTAAATGTATCATGATCGAAGGATGTTATGAATTTGTAAAGGAAATTTGACAAATTTATGCATTATCCAGTAAATTCCATTTTTACGAATGGATTCTGCAATTCCGTCCACATTGTCTGCAGCGCAGAAATCATAGGGTCCTTATTTAAAGCCATGATATTGAATTTAAGACTTTCTGATCCAATTTAACAATTTTTAAGGTCTTATAGTGGGGAAGGTCAAATTTAAGACTTAAGACATGTGGAAACACTGGCAAAAAAACAAACAATGAAAACAAACAGATCAGTGAACATTATGAAATAAAACAAAGGTCATGGATTATTTTAAAGGTGCACGCAAAACTACAGGTGAAAAAAATGTCAAATTCTGACCACTTCAAAAGAAAAAAGGTCATGCGATTGCTGAGAGCGTCACTGTAAGGATCATTGTTTTTAATAGTGGAAGGGTATGAGCATATGAACATGTGATACAGAATCAAGTGTCAACTGAAGGGATCAACTAAAAGGCAAAGCAATAATCTAGATGGATTGGCCACAAGCAAAAATGATTTACAGGGTGGGAAATTGTGTTTTTAACACTGTGCTGTCAAACAAATCCAAATATTTTTGACCAAATACGTTTTTTCCCCACCCTGAAAAAGAACAAGATGGCAGAGCCATAGTGAACAAACAGTGCTGTGTTCCACTCCACTTTTAGACACGCACTTGCGAACTTCCCTAAGCACTTCCCCTGCCGCCATTTTAGCCCCGTTTTCACCGGAATTACCCAGAACAGTTTGTCCCAGGAACTTTTTTTCCCCCAGCCCTGCTGTTTGAGTTTCCATCGCAGTCTAAAGATTAGTCCGGTGAATAAGGACTGGGCGCAACTTTACAGTTCCCACTGGATTTCGTCCTCCACGAATACACTTACAGCCTGAAACTCGTCGTCGGTCCATCGGTTGTATTTTTTAAACTCCATTGTTGATTTAAATAGCAACGGACTCTTACTGCACGCACCGCAACAGACTTTTAGGTTGAAATAAAATAATGTGTGAGGTCAACCAATCAGCATGTTCAGCACAAGTCCCACCCCCGAAAGTTCCTGAACTTTGAAAAAGTACTACCTCGCGAGCAGAGCCGTTTTGAGGGGGACATTTTTACCCAGAACTTTATTTAGACCCCGGTTCCTGCGGTCGAAACACACAGAGCACCACCCCGAAATCCCTAGTTCCTGGGGAAAGTTCCCACGGTTGAAACGCGGCTTATGAAGTGCATTCCACTTCGTGAAGTTTATATGGACAGACCCCTGCTCCCTCGATTTTGACAGATCATTTACCCCACCACAAACAACCATGATATTTTAATTATTTTTAAAAACCATTTAAAACAACCCAAACACACCTATATACATATAGAATGCTGCATTAAACAATTTCGCAAAGGAAATAGTGGATCCATAGTGGATTCCAAGTGATCAGGGGCTTAGGACGTTCCAGTTCATTCTATTGCAAAGGTTCCGCTAGTAGTGGGCGCTCATGCAACGTAAGCAATTACACACATCCGAGTGAACGAGACAGAGGGAAGTTAGCGAGTGAAAAAACAAACTGGAACGCAGCACAGGAGTGAGCGGCAGAAGAGAGACGGAGAGAGAGTGAACTACACCAGTGTTTATTGAGCATGCTATGGATAAAAGCAGAAAATAGGAAGGAAAACGAGAAAATCAAAACACAAAACCAAGTCAATCTTCCCCCTTTGTTAGACATTTTTTTTTAATTGTGCCATAACCAAATTATGCCAATGAATACATTCCTACAGATGTTTAAAAAAATACATAAGATCCTTTTGTGTGGATTGCCAATCAATATTTTCTCAACCCTTCTCACAAGCCTGTTCATGGGTCTCCTCTCTTCTGAAAGGTGAAGTAAGCTGCTCAATCATGGAGTAAATTAAGACTAGGCACATAAACTTTGGTCCCTTCTACTGTAGTTGTCTTTCCAAATCACACAAAGAAGTGATTTCCAATCCATGCAACACTAGGAATAATGACTTCCCTTCAAATAACGTGAGGTTTGGCTGGATTGGGGAGTTAAGAGTGGGAACACTAGAGAATCACAGGTTTATTTACAATTCTTAAATCAAAACATCACAGCCATTAAGAGTAGAACAAACATAAAATGCAAAAGAGGAGGAAAACATTTCAAAAGGCTTTTACACACTATACAGGTCGAACACAAGAGGGGAATATTTTTTTTGTCTAACAAAGCTTAGTGTAATATCTCACCCTCGGAGGACTGCCTGGGCTTGAGAAAATTAAGTATGAAAAGATTTGTAAGGCACATTCTTTTCTGCTTATTACAAGAGGTTCAGCCTTTACACCGCCACTGAAGAGTATATGCGTCAGAGCGCCGATAAGAGGGAAACGGGTAAAAAAAATGTCCTTGAAAACAGTCACATTGTTTCCTTCTTTCTACATCTTCTTGAGGAATGAAACTCGGGAAAAGAAATTCAGAATTGTGGTCCCCAGTGTATTTGAACAGTCAACAGGTAACACAAGAAAAGAAGTTGGGAGCAAGACCTTTTGGGTTTCTTTTAGATGGTTGATTTGGAAAAGGAGACCTTCAGGTGGTGGTTATTACCCATGTTGTAATTGTGGAGGTCGATCAGGCATTGAATAGCTTCTTCGATGGTTGTCATCTGAATTAGGGCCATTTATGATCTCTGCAGAGATAAAGCCCGGGAAAAATGGTCACACTAGTGAAAGAAAAGCTTGAATTGTCTTTTGATGGGGAGCTAAACGGCGACATACTTACTGGAAAAACTTGAAAGCTTTCACAGTGCCACCGGAATTGGAGAACAGGACTCTGAGGTCTTCTTCAGTTATGTCTTGCCTTCAAAACATGACAGAAAAATGACTTAGCTCTGCGACTGACACAAAGATTGACAAGTGCCGAATAGCACTGTTACTCACGGGATGTTTGACAGATGCAGCGTGGCAGAAGGAGGGAAGATGTTCTGAAAGTTCTTGGAGCCAGGCTTTTTGAAACGATGAAGTGGTGAGTTTGTGAAGTCTTTCGTGAGACCCTGGTCATCTAAACCATCTCTCGGTAACTGAACGGTCTGATGCTTCGACATCGTTACGCGAATGATCTTTGAATACATCTTCTGACCATTTAGATGGCTCATAGCTGAGGTACAACCAAAGAGAAATGAGAAAGACTTAGAGAATCCTGACATAATGTGCAGACAAAATCCAATACCGTTTGGGGTCGGAAAGGTTTTTTGTTAGTTAGTGAAAGAAGTTGTCTCTTATGCTCACCAAGACAGCATTTATTGGATCAAAAATACAGTGAAGAAATATTTTGTGCTGTCAATTCAATTAATCGCGATTATTCGCATCCAAAATAAAAGTTTGTTCACTTAAAAAACAACAACATTGTATTTATATATAAAAGCTTTATATTAATAATAATTATACACAGTACACACATAAATTATGTAAACACAAACTTTTGGATGCGATTAATTGTGATTAATCGATTTGACAGCACTAGAAATATTACTACAATCCAAAAAAAATGTATTACATTTTTAGCAGCCATTACTCCAGTCTTCAATGTCAGTGTCTTAATATTATAAGAATAATTTAAGTATTAATTTATTTTAAAAAATTGTCCTTGCCCCAAACTTTTGAACAGTAATATATATCAAAACCCCACCAAATGTATTGACATAATAAATTCTTTGACGCATCCACAAACATTTCACTTCTGGAATGTGAGTGAAATTCAAAAGGTAATAATGTGGGTGGGGCCTGATTTTATCCATCAGGATGAGATTGCTTTCTTATAAATGAGCCCCACCCACACTGCCTTGGGAAAAGCTGTTTAAGAGGCAGCGAAAGCTATTAGATTTTGATGAAAACATTTTCATTTTGAATGAATCTTGCACAATAAAACCAAGGACATTTATTCTGAATGAAAAGAGTCTATTTTGATCGGACGTCATCTTTGAATGCAATTGTATTTGACTGGCGTGTGAATTTGTGCTGTTACAGATGTTTCAGTATGCATCTTACCAAGCTGAGCCTGGTTCATATCAGCCATCTGTATCAGTGCGCTGTCTTTCTTATTAAAAAGAATCTTCACCCGCTGCACGTCCCCATAAACTCCTGCGAACAGAGCAGCCAGCAGCCAGAGAAGAAGCGAGAGAGGGAGGAAAAAGTGAGGAGTGAGAGTGGAAAGATAGAACGACAGACTCAAAGAACGTTCATCGAAATGGAGAAAACTAATCACAACCTGACAGAAGACTCGGATATATACACCCTCAAATTCAAAATAAATTAAGAACTAAGATGGGACATAAAAAACTGTGCAAACTGAACCAAAGATCACATGCACTGAAACAAATGATATACTTCAAAAGACTGGAAGAAAATAAAGCAGAAGACTTTTACTCTAAAAGCCAATTAATGCTAATGGTTTAAAGTCAACATGAAATGGCATTTACAATAACGTATTTCCAAGAACATTCAACAAGAGAAAAAAACAAATGTATGTAAGGCTGGATTTGAATCCATTCAGAATTGATTAATAACAAAGTGGACGTTCTATGCTAGAACAGCATCTGAATGTGAGTTCAGTCGATTTTAAGAACTGCACAATCAACAGTACCCGCTTTTGAGGCTAAATGTAAATGTAAAGTTCATTGGTATTATGAAGGTAAAGGGGATAGTTGAAAATTCTGTCATCATTTACTCATCCTTAAGTTGATCCAAACCTTTATGCATTTCTTTCTTCTGCTGAAGACAAAATAAGATATTTTAAAGAATGTCTGTGACCAAAAAGTTAATGGGCCCCATTGACTTCCATATTTGTTTTTTTCTCTCCATACTATGGAAGTCAGTGGGGCCCATCAACTGTTTGATTACTCATATTCTTCGAAATATATTTTGTGTTCGACAGTTCATACAGGTTTGGAACGACTTTAGGGTGAGTAAATGACAGAATTAAAATTTTTGGGTGAACTAACCCTTTAAAGCTGCTTTAACTATAGGTAAAACTTTACAGAAACGTGTATTATTGCTGTCAAGTGGGTCAATTTTCATTTCATGTTGACTTTAAATAAAAGAACTAAAAGCACATGAATAATAATAATAACAACAGAAACCAAACAAAAAAATGTAGAGCTAACGAGAACATACCGAAGAGGGTAAACAGACTGTGGGGCGTAACCATCTTTAGAAGGAGAGAGGAGCAAGCGGACAGAGAGAAGAGTCGAGGAAGAGCAGAGATGAACAGATCATCCATAACGGAGGGTGGTTTCCGCAGAATGGTGAAGTGGTCATGGATCATGGTTCAGGGCGGTTAATTGGGGGGTCCGAAGTTTTGTTCAAGCAAAAAAAAAGCATGAACAACGAGGTGTGGTCAAGGCGTGGCAAGAAGGAGGAACCAAAAAAAAAAAAACAGGATATGAGGGGAAAAAAGAGAGAGAGAGAGAGAGAGAGAGAGAGGGGAGAGAGAGACAGGATGGAAGAGAGGGACAAAATCAAAATGGAGAAAAGAGGGGGAAGCAAATGCAGAATATAAATAAAGGGGGGACAAAAAATATAATACAGGTCAGTACACAGGAAATGCAGGAGTTTGGTCAGAGAATGGCTGCTTTATGCATTTTTACATTATACAAGCAAATCATTATGCCAAATGTAGTTACCCAGTACCAGGGTAAGGATACATTCATACCAAAAATAAAGAGGATAATTTGATAATGATAACAATGATCTGAACAACGGCAGAGTTATGAAGTTTTAAAGATGCATGCAGGAGATTGAAGATCAGGAAAAGCCAAAAGCATCACCGTTTCAAGCATTTGGTTTTACCCGGTTCTTTGTGATTGCCATGCTTGTGTGGACATGAAAACCACCTTTTAAAGTTATGGTGTGAACAGACAAAGTCACAATTGACCTCACAGCAATGCGTGCAGTCTGATGTTTAAAAACACAAAACTTTGTTGATTTTATCTGATGAGCAAAGGTTAATGCCACATCCATGGTTCACTAACTTTCACAGAGCGAGAGAGAGTTTATACAGAAAAGACAGAGAATGAGACGCTATACAAGGTGTAGAGACAGAAAGCTGTCAAACCATACAGAAACAAGCACTAAGATTCAGATAATACAATTAATGAGAGTTTGGTGTTAATATAATAAACAAGTGGGTTTAAGAAAGACATAAGTGAAACTCACAAAGAAATGCCTGGGTCATATTTCACTCCAAAATAAAAAAAGCCTTTATTTAAGACCACTAAGTTGTAGCGTTGTCAAAAGTATCGAACGCGATACCAAATCGATACTGAAGTTTTACAAATGTGACGCTTTGAGCGCAATCATAAACACCTCTGACTGGCCATTGTGCTCACACGCTCATCAAACACATCTGTGATTGGCTACAGTGATCAACGCTTCACAAACATGTTATAAATATACATCAATGACGCTTTTCACAGAGTGCTTGCACAGATACACACGGAGCGTTTGAATGCAGGCGTCTTTCAGCCTACCGGTCCGCTGGTCGATGCCTGCTTGTGCTTTCAAACGCTCCCGTTTTCAAAACATTTTCAAACACTTCCGTATGCTTTCAAGCGCTGCCGTGCGTTGATCATTGTAGTTAATCACAGACACATACGATGAGCGCGTGAGCACAATGGCCAGCTCAAAGCGGCACATTTTTAAAACTTCAGTATCGATTTGGTATGGCGGTTGATACTTTTGACAACACTACTAAGTTGTATGGTACTTATTAATTTTATTTATATTTATTTTTTACTTATTTATTAGTGGTGCAACGGATCACTAAACAGTTCGCATCATGTTAAATTTTTTGAGTCACGGATATAATACTTTTTCAGATCAGTAAAAAGAAAATGTGCATCACTTTTATTACTTAAAGCCCAATTTTAAGCAAAAATCTTAACTTTTAATAATAAAACAGTATTCACAAAGTGAGCAGTAAAATAAGAACAAATACACAAATTACAAGCATAGATAAATACAATAGAGCAAAGTTACAAATAAAATAAGGTCCAAAAGTTGTTTGTGTGTTTTGTTGTTTGTTTAACATTAATGACATAGACAGCAGCAGATTTATATAGGCTGCTGTCACTTTAAGACCTAATGAACGGATCCGATTCAATGATACACACCCGATTTTATTCTCAACTGGTTACGTTCACTTAAGACAAAATCTGCGAATATGGGTGAACTGCGATCCGTTGCACCTCTAATATATATACGAACATTAATTAATAAATTAATATGTATATTAATCAGTCACATATTTAATATATATATATATATATATATATATATATATATATATATATATTTTTTTTTTTTTTTTTATTAATGCTTTTATTTTTGGGTTTAAATATGACCAGGGGAATTTCAGTTAAGTTTTTGTATGTGCAAGGCAAAATGACGCTAAAGCATTCTGCAATTACAGATTGAACAATCTTATAGTTTATAAGTGAAGGAAGTGGCACTTTCTGAGTCCAAACATATGGCATGACAAACAGAAATGTAAATGTGAGGGAGAGGCTGAGATGTAATAGTACACTGACCTCTTCGTTTAGATTGCTAACGAGCAGCACTCCGCCGGACCCTGTGTGCCCGGACAGAGCGACTCTTCCAGCTGCAGCGGCAGCAGCCGCGGCCGCACTCAACGGGCTCAGAGCACCTGGAATCACACAGGTAAGTATAAGGCACTCTAGACCAGAAGTGATATAAAAGTGATATTACACACATGAACTGCGAAACTTAGCCATCATCTCGTCTGTTTTAGCGGTGACAGCCAATAAAGACTGAATTACACAAAGGTAAAACATATTAGTTCTTTATCCTGATGTGAGAGGGACCAGGTTAAGACCATGTGGGGTTTTAAAACCTAATCATTTTAAGCCTAATATCAATAAAATACCTGCTTGATTACGTGGCAGGGGAAATGTCAAATTGCATTTTAAATTAAGAGGCCTTATGAGCAGATCGCTGAGAAAAGGTCACTCAAGCACTCAGAGACACAGGCCTACATGACATTTTACAGTACTTAAGAGCACATTCCAATTATATTCAGTCTTTTATAAACACAGCTATTTTCACACTTTTCAGACAGAGTTAAATCAATGACGCTGATTGAAATACTGTCCTTATTCAGCGGCATTCATAATCAATCCTGTCTTAAATGGATGATGGTTTTGGTGACAAACAATGTTTAGAATTGAACAGACAACCAATGATCATTTTGTCTACTTGAGTACTCAACAGATCATTAGACAAACATTTTTGGGAGCTGTATCACGCCTTGCTGTTTTTTAAGCATCTCGTGCCATGAGAAAAGACACCCTGAGTGAACACCCCAGTGTTTAGCATAGGTCTGGACTTAAAGTTACTGCTAATAGTGTTTCATACAAATTTAATATTGAAAATAATTTATTTTTAATGACAATCGGCTGTATTAACAGTTCTCGAATGTCTATATTCTTCATGTCAATGTGAATGAAGACAATAAACTGGATGACCTACAAAAAAATAGATATTAAAAAAAAAAAAAAGTCAAGTACCTGGGATCTTACCAAGCAGGGAACTGGAGTCTTTACCCAGGGCAGCAGTTATAGAGGGATCCAGAGAGGGCTGCCCATCTCCAGCAGGAAGCTCCGGTCTGGTGTAGTCCCTGCTCTTATCGTTATTGTATTTCACATTCAGGTTGACAAGTTTTGAGTAGTCTATCCGAAGAGTACAGCAGGAATTGTATATGTTCTGACCATCTAGAGCCTAGAAGAAAACAGAAAAAAGATAGAAAAAAGAGCAAGGTGGAGAGACAGAGAGAAAGAATGTGTCGTCTTCGTGGGGCACTAAAACCGTGCTTGTCACATGAACTTCCGCTGAGAGCAAACCCACCACTTTAGCTTGCTGCGCATTGGTTGGATCGTTGAACTGCAACAGGGCCTGAAACTGATTGTTCTTGGTGAATGTGATGATTTTCATGACGGTGCCAAACTTTGAGAAAATCTATTGACAGAGAAAGCAGAGCATTGAGGGGAGCTATCAACAGAGGGAAAAAGACATTACAAGAAAAACAGCATTAACACACAGCATCAACAGGACATCAGCTTGTCACCAATATAAACATTGAATAAGAGGCTTATCCAAACTGTGGCGTCCCTCACCTGCTGCAGCACATCCAGGGTGACGGGGTAAAACATGTTATCAATGATTATTCTCAGTACTGGACTGGAGGGCGGACCGCCACCGTTGCTAGAGTTGGACCCTGATGTGAGAGTACCACCTGACTGGAGATCAGACACGAGCACGATTTAAACACAAAACACTTTTCATAAAACGTTCTCATTGCAACTCATTCATTTAGACATTTCATGTAAAGTGACCATCAACTGATTTTCCAAATAATTTTTGGTGAGAAATTCACTTTTATTAGGCAAAGATGCACTAAATTGATCAAAAGTGACATTAAAGACATTCACTAACAATTGCGTGGATTCTTTCATATTTGTACACACAGGAGAAAAAATCTGATTTACAAAACGTTCGTACGCACATGAATTTGTTCTTAACCTCCTTCTGATGTTAGTGAATTTGGAGTAGTCTAAATAAATCGTTTAGACGCACATTTCACGCACAAATTTGTGCGTATGCATGCTTAGTGAATGAGACCCATTAATTTTTTGTTTTTTAATTATCTATTCAAAAAAACGAGATATATATATATTAATTAGAGTTGTTCTGATTCCGATAGTATGGGAAATATCACCGATACCATAATAAATTCTGGCATCGGTATCGGCCAGTACTTGAACCCATGTACCGATCCGATACCATTTTCTTAAACTAGCACCATAGTTAATTATGACTGCGAGCTTTGCCTAACCGCTGCACAGCTCTTCTTCACTGCTCAGAATGCACTGCAAACACAAGAAGCTGTGTTGCCACAAGCAACCACTGTTTAGAGCAGCGAAGAAGAAATGAAAACGCGTTTGCAGTATGTCCGCTGTTTAGCAGTATTTCAGACTGGACCAACCAGCCAGTAAAACGGTGACTAGGGATGTCACAAGTACCGGTACTTCGGTACTGAAATTTTAAAAATGTGATGTTGCCAGCATTTCTGTAGTACCGACTCCCGAGTATATTCGGTATCCGCAGCTGCGTTCAGTCGCTTCCGTGTTAATCTAAGCGCAGGGCTCCAGAATGAAGCTGAATATATACTAGTGTCTGTGAATATTAAACTGCAAAATATCGTTTAAAAATTACTCCAGCAAATTCTGCGCCTCTGTGTGGATTACGGGCGCAGATGCACGGGCGCGCACACACAGGCGCGCGTGACATTTGCTCGCTGTCTTTGTAGTCTCTGCCCATGTGTCATTATATGATATATATAAACCGTCACTTCATGAGAATTTACTGGTTCATTTGAGATATCATGAACGCAGACACTCAAACGTCTTCACGGCAACCCGTCAAAATAAAAGTTTGGTGTAACGTGAAGAAATTGACAGAATATATTAGGCCACTGTTGTAGCCTACAGTAGATTTCGTTACTTCTCTATGTAATAATAATGCATATCTACGAATAATTATGCCCAGATGGTTGCTTATTTTTCACTTGTTTTGTTGTAAAGAGATTTTATATTTTCTGATTAATATATAATTTTTTTATATTCCTTGATTTATTTGTTGCACTGTTTTTAAAAATACTATAATAAATACAGTAGTTCACTGTATGTATTTGTTCAGGATTTAATAAGGGATAAGTCTGAAGCACACCATCAAATAATTCTAGCAATTCATACAGGGCTAGTAGTATACACACCAAGGTATCGAATCAGTGCTCGGTACCAGAGTCAGGGTATCGGTAAGGGAAAAATGGTATTGGAACATCACATATATATATCGGTTTCTATAAAAATATTAAGCACTACATCCATTTTCAACATTGATAATAATGTGTCTTGAACAGCAAATCAGTATATTAGATTGATTTCTGAAAGATCATGTGACTCTAAAGACTGGAGTAATGATGCTGAAAATTCAGTTTGCCATCACAGGAATAAATTACATTTTTTTAATATATTGAAATGGAACAGTTATTTTAAATTGTAATAATATTTAAGAATTATTACTATATTTACAGTATTTTTGAACAAATAAATGCAGCCTTGGTGAGCATGATAGATTCTTTCAAAATTAATATTTTTTTTTTACAAATCTTAGTTTTGATTAGTAGTGTAAATTCAAACACTGGTGCAGCAGTCTACATGCACACCATAAATAGCAGAAGATGTCTGTTGACTGTTGTTTGAAGTATTTTGACTTAATGGATAAGTTAGGTAATTCGTTACCTGGTTTGAATTGTCTGTCTTGAGTTCTTTGTGATTAGAATACTGTATGTAGACAGGCATGCTACGGACGTGAGGCGTCACAGCAGAGTAATAATTGACCATTGTCATGGCAGCTTCTTCCGTGCTGAGCTCCAGAAATGCCTTAAGACAAAGATGATTTCAGTGAAGAGGTAAGATGAAATAGCAAATCTCTCTCAAGAACCAACTCTGACAAAAGTGAAATTGAAAACATTTCAGCTGGCCACGCACCTGGTTTTTGCCTTTCAGCGTGAGGATATTGGTGACCTTTCCGAAAGGAAGCCCCAGGGCGATGATCTCTGTTTCCGAGACATCGTTGGGTAACTTTCTGATGTGGAGAACACGGGATGGTGGAGCGTCGCCGACTCTGTCTTCAACTCGAAGTTTTTTGCTGTCGCTGCCATTGGATGTCGTATCTGCCAAATGTGGCCAGAGAGTGGACATTATAGAGGGAATACATTTCACACGTTTCTAATTGAAATTCTTCATAGGAGGAACCCGAGAAACAAAGATTCCCTTAATCGTGTAAAGTTTTTCCTCTACTGAATAGGATACTGAAAACTATTGTTGGAGAAGCTGTAATAAGATGCAGAGCGCACATAATCGCAATTCCGGTCACATGCTTTTAAGCGTGGGTGCCCACCTACAAGAGATCGTAAGGTTATTCCCAGATAGGATCTTCTCAGATCAGATATCACGCTGAAACATCTGTTATAATTTGATCGTTTTAATGCGGTTCATGGTGGAGAAAACGGCATATTTTTGGGATGAGGGAAGTCAAGGACACTTACCGCTGATACTGCTCAGCCCAGAACTGGGGCTGTTATACATGCCGCCGGACAGCAGCTCATCTGATCCTCTCTGCAGAGACACAAAAGAGAAAGATAAAATCCCGCCCTCCAATAAAGACATTCTCCCTTCACAATCCCCTCAACCAAACAATGAAATACAGCTCTCTGCGGACAGCTTAAGGAATCACGGCACATAAAACACACGTCCAGGCGCTCCTGCCTTTCTGCCTTATTTTTCTAGATTGTTGCTTTAATCTTGTTGAGTCTAAGATGTCAGACACTGTCATCTCATCCTGAGCTGCCCACGTTCCCAAAGGGCCCCGGCACGATCAGGCCGCCGCTTGAAGTGCAGCTAAAAGTGAAGGATGGGATGGCAGGCAAATAACCAACCGGCGCAAACCAAACTTCCTAATAGGATCATCTCAGGTTCGTGCCTCCCAAAAATTCCACCGAAATGTTCTTTATGGACGTGGTCTTTACGGCGCCAATAAACTCGCCGCCGCTGCTGCCTTCTGGGCATTGACACTACAAACAATCAAGGGAATGGTGAAGTTTCACATCGAAACGACAGAAAGCAGAAGAATGCATTAAGAGATGGCAAGGTCTTAACAGACAAGCCTCAGCATCAAAACTGATTAGAAAAGAAGGAGAGAAAAAAACATAACTTTAAAGCAATAAGATCAAATGCTTCTTTTTCTACCTGCTTTCCCAGAAAGACTGGTTAACATTGTTTTCCGGGAGGAAAATTCTGTTGTTGGCAAACAAACCGAGTTAAAATAGCCTGTGTTCAGAAGGCATCTCTGGGAAAGAACAAGTTCTTCTCTAACTATCTTGGACATAAACTGCCCCCATTCAATTACTACCAGCCTAATTTTATGAAAAGCGGAGATGGAGACCTGTAACAGGCCTGTATCTAATATATAAGGGACAATTCTACATTTCCGCACAACACTTTTCTTTCAGCGACAAAGAATCAGCCACATAATATCCAATAATGCACTTAAATGGCTTGGCAATTCTTTGTCCATTCAAAAACAAATTATGTTTGCATCACCCTAGGCTTCTTTGTCTTTTTTCTTGTGGGTTTGACGCCACACAATACGCAAATAAGTAAAAAAAAAAAAGACAAATTATGCCCCTGACAGCAATACTAAAAAAAGCATATATTATATATTTGAATGAGGTGAGAGTGAAATTGGCAAAGACATATTCTACCCTATAGCTTACAAATCAGCCAGGACAGCAACAATTAAAGACAAAACTGCATACAGAATCATAAAAACACTAACAAATAAGGCCCCAGCCGACCCCATCCCATTTCAGAGGTAATTATTATTAATCTACCTGCAAAAAATGTTTGCGAGGGAATGGCG
This sequence comes from Gobiocypris rarus, assembly GCA_023029165.1. Classification (NCBI taxonomy): domain Eukaryota; kingdom Metazoa; phylum Chordata; class Actinopteri; order Cypriniformes; family Gobionidae; genus Gobiocypris; species Gobiocypris rarus. The sequence goes on along the minus strand of CM040924.1, from coordinate 7,967,465 downwards.
AATAAATCAAATGTGAGAACAGGATGGTGGAAGACTAAAGTTTATGGATTTACAATGTACTTATTGTAGATCCTATCCTGGCTGTTTATTGGAGACTATGCTAGTTTGCCATAATTCGCCAAATTTGAAAGAGTGAGATGACAGCATCAATTGTTATCTCAGAGTAGGGCTTAATAATAAATTACTTTTCAGATATTGCCATCCAAAACAAGGAAATTTGAGCAAATATGGAAGTGGCATGAAATGGATGAGGTGTGGATGTGGATGTGAAACGGATGTAGTGTGGGCACTCACTTTAATTCATCATCAGAATGATGCCATATTTTAGAAACTTTTACAAATGTAATGACTGGGTTTAACCAGGCCACTTTAAAATGGCATTAAAGTGACCAATTTAATACTATTACTATCGCATAATAATATTCCAACATTTAATCAAAATAATCATCACTAATATTGCTAAAATATAATATTAAACAGATAGTTGTCCCAAATCTGTATGCTTGTCTTTCTTCTGTTGAACACAAAAGATGATATTGACAGTAAACAGTGACAGAATTTTATTTTTTTGGTGATACCCCTTTAAGGGTGGTTGGATTCCATACAACATGAATGAAAGAGGGGACAAATGTTAAATATTTGTACATTTTAATGTTGTACAAAGCCTTGTTCAACATGAATATACAACTTCTACAGGTGCATCAGCAATTAAGCTTAAAAGCAAATCTGACACTGTCAAAAGCAATTAGTTGACAACTCTAGATATATTGAATACATCTCGATTATGAAATGTTTTATTAATAAAAATGCCCTACTTTGCTATGCAACAGTGGTAGAGGAAACTCCAGCACTGCTCTGGTATCCATGGGGTCAAATTTCTGTTGTGGTTTCCACTTGGTCTCACCAGTGCAACAGACAGAAATCTATTCAAAACTAAATTCCACAACATTATCATCATATTCATAGTAATGTTGTACTGTTTCCTTTACCAGGTTGTATCTTTATATGTATTCATCCATCCATCCATCAGCCAGACTACATAACTGAACAAAGGAAACTGAAAACAGTGTTTACCTTTACACCAACTGCGACATCACCAATGCTGTTGAAAACAGAAAGTGAGATTTGATCAGACTAAACACCAGAAATATACATGCAGGTTCAGGGCTGAAAAAGAGAGAGAAGGATTGAAATCCTTTAATCTGAACCTTATCAAATCCCCTCCATTATTCAATGACAACAAATTAAGCTGATGAACATTTCACCATTTCATCACTGTATCCTACTCTACAACTCAGGAATGCAACTAAAGTGTTCAAAAATGTCTAGGTAGACAGCGCAACTAGGTTTCAGGATAAGGTTCAAAAATTTGTTTAGATGTAAGCTAGACATCTAAACAATTTTTTGAACCTTATCCTGAAACCTAGTTGCGTAAAGTACTCAAAAATGCTGTCTAGGTAAGCAGGTCACTGGGTTATGAGACTCAATAAATGGTAACTAGGTAGGCAGATCAAGTTTTCACACCATGATGTCCAAAATGTAGTCTAGGTAGGCAGGTTACTAGGGTTAGGGACAGTAATCTCCAGAATGCAGTCTAGGTGACAACCAGCTCACTAGAGAGTACAAACTAGTTGGTTGAACATAGATAACTAACTATTAGTCTATAGTATCAATATTTCTGTTTTTCCGCTTTAAGTTTTATATCCACTAAGAGGTTGATTGATTATATTAGTTTTATACAATATATACATATTTACTTGCAGGTATAAAAGCTAACGTGAGGCTAACAAACGAAACATAATTACAACCTAAATAAACCCACAATGAGGTCCACTGGGAAATTAAATCCCATTCTAGCACATCAATATATTAATCACAAACCAAATTAGTAAAAAGACTTGTTTAATTGAACTCCTGTTTAATTTTGTGTGGACAACATGAGCAAACAAACAGCTAGTGAAGCTAACCTGCTAACGCATGCTTGCTGTTTTGACTCATTTTGTTGTTTGCTAATTTAAGGTCTGTGCGGATTATATCTATTGACAGGTTGTATAAAACAGTACAACCGTTACAGTGAGATTATAAATCTACGTTACTATTGATTAATTGCCGCGTTAGCGTGTTAGCAGAGTTAGCATTTCAATAAGTGTGAATACATTCTTCTAATTCACGTTTAAATGATTATATTATGAACATATAAATGAAGAGCGTTTTAATGCTCACCCGTCCATTTCTGGTGATCTGTGTAAAAATAAACCCGCTGAAGAGTGAATGTGTGTGTTATTCCTCCTCACTTGCTTTAGCTCAGACACACAAACACACACACACACCAGTGACAAAATGGAGGCGGAAACTGAGACATGAGAATACATACACACACGCACACACACCTACTGTAAACACACGATATGAGAGACACACACACACACCTACTGTAACCTCAAAGACCATTTATTGTAAACCTGTATATCCTTTGTAAAATAATGCTGGTAATATTAAGCACACACACTACTGTAAATACTAGCCTATAGGTAATATTTTATTGTAGGCTAATACATACAAAATAACGGTAAATATAGCCAACACACAAAGGATAATTTTTTTCATAGGCCTAATTTAATCTATTCATATATACAATTACAATTTAAATAGGACAACCATGATGAAAACCATTTGAGTTCATATTGGAATTTCTCTTTTTTATTTTGCAGACATCTCAAAACTCTATGTGAGACTAGGGGTTTCTCAGGAGAAACACCAGACCTATAAGCAAAGGTCTCCATTTACTTTACATTAATTGTATTACTGTCTAGGAGATCTTGTCTTGTTGAATACCAAGAGATCTTATTTGCCATACAGTTTATATATATAAGTCATGCATTATAAACATAAAAAAATATTAAATACATTATACAGTTTTAATCCACCTTCAGTAAACATGCTTAACACATTTTTGTCAATACTATTATTATTTAGTTTTAGTTGTTATCACTTTTGTTTTCATTAAATAATATTAAGAACATAAATGCAGAGTGAATTACCCAGCTTAATTAAACTGATTATGCATAACGCTATTAACACTCAACAAGTCAGTCAAAAGCGCTGTAGCAGGCAGTTAGATATCATTGACTGTGACAGACTTACATAATGGTATTTTAGCTTCTTGTTTGATGCCCCAGGTGAAATTAAAGTCTAACCGCTTATCTTAAAGAACCTGGGATTTAATTAAAAATGACATTTCCCAAAACACTTGGGTCTAGTTTAGCTTCTGAAGCTGCCATGTTGGAATTAGATTCCAGGATCCCTCTGAGCAAATCTTGAATTCTGAGGAAATAAGAAAACTGTCATCTGATCACCAAATCTCACACGTTTATCATTTGGTTCTTGGAACAGCCTGGCGGTTCTTGTTTTAAGTCCCAGCTGCCATAAAACAAGCAACATTCCTTTTAGCAGAATCGAGCAAATGGGAAATGATTCCCAATCCCAATACTTTGTGTCCTCAACATAAAAAATATAGGTACAAATTTAAATGAATGTATAAGAGAGAGACATATTTTTAGTTGCTGTATACCTATAATTTTCCCCCCACCATAATTTTAATGTACGAATATTCCATATATTTGCTCAAATAAATTTAAGTCAAAAATATGCATGCATTACAATTAAAATAATAAAGAAAACAAAAATTGAGATTATAAAAATAATTAATTAATAAATACTATAATGATAAAATAACTTTATTTGCTTTATGCTAGTGCTGTCAAATCGATTAATCACATTCACATGACAGCACTACTTTATACACAATAATAAAAAATAAAAAAACTGTGTTTAAAATAATTTTAGATGGAGTAGCATGTCACACTTTATTTTCCAGTGTGGCCAGTAATCCTACTGAGGCATAACAGAGTTTTTTTTAACAGATGTGCCACTGTCAGGTTTAGTCGGGTATGATGTCATTCTTCTGATATCATAGGACTGATGTAGTCAGGAGTGATAAAACTGTGACCCCAGTGTTGTGAAATGTGCTCTGAACTGACAGCCTCGGGTCGAGATACACGCACAAATTGTCGACTATATGTTAGCAGTCTTATCCGGTACATCCTTTTAGTTATCTTACATTGCAGTGAAAGCTGCCCAAGATGTGGAATTCACCTCAAAATGACTTGACTACATTGCAAGGTGCTCAGAAAGCGAATGTTAGATCGCAGCAAATCACTGTGCAATTATAATATTTTGTGCAAGCAAATTCTGTATCAATCATATGTCCAAATGAATAATGACTGACAGGTTCATAGATTCATAGATTTAATAGACCTTTTCGACCTGTTCTCCTCATGACAACTACCTCGGACCATTCTACGTTAATGGCAGCATGATGCCTGTCATTTTGTTTAATCACCAAAGCAGCACTACTTCTGCAATATTAAAAACTTGCATTGATTTCCATTTTTCTACATACATGTTCCTGCGTCTTACCTGCTTCCATGATGCAGGGCTGCCATCTCGGTCCAGCTGTGCCAAATCAATGTCTTGATGGCTGCAAAACACGCTAAAGTTTCAATTTAGCACTCTATTGAAAATCTTGCAGCCGTCTTTTGGAAAGGCCAAACTCATCCCCATGGCTCTGTTTGTATGTTCGATTATATTGTGTCTTTCTTATAAAGCATTCTGATGAAAATGGTTTTTGAGGCATAGAATTGAACACCATGCTACTATTACCTAGTATGGGTATTTTCCACCAGAACCTGAATGAGTTTACCTTTTGTATGTTTTTGATTTTCTCCTGAGGGTGTATGTTAGAGAAATGTAGAATGTTTCATATATTTACCTAAATACAATATTCACAGGCTATTTATTCACATCATGGCTCAGTGTGGCCCAAATCGGATTTTTGGAGACATTTTCTGGATGACATCAAAAAATGTAAACAGCAAAACCATACTAAATCAGACAGTTTTTTATTCCAATCTGGGCCATTATCATATGTGTAAATTAGATATGCTTAGCTGCTAAATGACAAGACATTAGACCTTATTCATATTAAAAATCTAATATGAATATTTTCATATTAGATTTTTATCCCAACGGCTGGGTTTTTCCATATTTGACCCAAATTTGGGTTAAAACAACCCAGCCTTTTTTTGAGGGATGCATGAATGAATGGATGTATGCATGGCTGACTCAATTTTTTTTTAAATATAGTCAAATATGGACAAACCGAGCTGTTGGGTTAAATATTTGTATTAGATTTTTATCCCAACGGCTGGGTTTGTCCATATTTGACCCAACTTTTGGTTAAAACAACCCAGCATTTTTTAGAGTGATGGATGGATGGATGGCTGACTCTAAAAAATGCAAATATGGAAAAACCAAGCAGTTGGGTTTAATTTTCATATTAGATTTGTATCTCAACGGCTGGGTTTGTCCATATTTTGGTTAAAATAAACGAGCATTTGATTTATAAATGGAAAAAAAAAAGTTTTTTATCAACATATATGAACATTTCAAAAGTGACCTAACAAAAAAAATCATGATTTGAACATAAAATCCGATTTCATTTGAGCATGTCTGATTTGCTGTGTGAACATATAACCATGGAAATATGAGTGACAAATCAACAAATTTTTGGTCAAAGACTTTCAGAAACATTTAATTATTGTCTGTTGAGTCAGTTTAGTCAGAAAGACCTGGCAGCCTCGCTGTTTGCTGAATTTAATCACGCCAGTTTTCAAGCTGTGTGGGAGACGCACATGGCTAACATGGGCTATTGGGCAATGCGTGTTGATTTCTACATAAACAGAACATATAGAAATCTTGCTGATGTTCCAAATTATAATCAGTAATCAAAAGTCCAGAAATATGAATGCTTTCATCATAATGTTTAGTGTGGCTGTGCAATATTGATACATTGACCTAACATAAACATCTTCCTGTTCAAGACAACATTTGTAATAAAAGCAACCACATGTCTGTACATAAATTAAGGAAATTGAAATGTTGCAGTGGAAAATAAACAGCATTAAAAATCCCACACAAAATATTTCTGAAATATTCCATTATTTCAGCAGTGACAAGCTTTTCAGAGGGAATTTAACATCCAAAGACGAGTAATAAACAGCCAGTCGTGATCGCAAGGTCACATGCGATCAAATATTAATGTGCCAGTGTTGCAAATGAGACTATTGTGTTGATCTGAAGGACATGCTCAGAGTTTTCACCTCACTGATAAATTAATCTGTGTGGAAACAACATGTTTATACTGTTATATAAAACAAAACATATATATTTCCTGTTTTATTTGAAGACATTACACTTTTGGAAGAAAACAAATACAAATGCTGCTATCTTGCTAGTCGGTTGCAAGTAGTATAAGAGAGAGGGAGATTCTCTATCTAGAGAGCATCTGATTGGACAAAATCGTATAGTAGGTACTACATTTGAATTTACTTTGCAACCATTAAAAAAGTAGGGGAGACCGGGTATAGTTGTAACTCTGGGAGAGTTGTGACACTACCAATTCCACAAATCACGGATAAGATAGGAGTCAATTGATAGTTTCAGTTTCCTCTGGCTTCCTTCAAGATCCCACATGGAGGTTTTCCAGTCTGTGTTGCTATCTCTCCTGAAGCTACAGCAGAAAATCTAATTCTGAGGTAAGAAAAAAAAAATTAAGATGATTTTTTTTTTTTTGTATAGTACTTCTACAGTTGTAGAGAATGTTGTATGAGTTATTTCAGGTCAAAGTGTAGTTTCTCTAGTAAAGAATGGTGTATCAACCTCCTGCTAATTTCAAAGCACCATGCTAATGCTACAGCAAGCTAAACAATGAGTGACAGTGGCGGGGTGGGTTATAGCACGCGTTTTAAAACAACCATCCACTTACATACAACTAAGAACATTTTTGTGATTTTAATCATTCTACAGAATGCCTATCTTTATGTTAAGTTTGCTCACACACAAGCACACGCACACTCCCCATATTCACACATATTTTATTGTTGCAGCCATTCATTTAAAATAAAACTTGTTGTGGCATATCACTTGGAGTACCCTTAGTTTTTGTGCATTTTGTCTACCTGTTACAACTTACCCCAGTATGTTACACCTACCCCAAAAGGGTAGTTTTAGGTGCTGAAGGAAAAAGTGTTACACCATACCCATTCTCCCCTATGCTCTATATAGAATGAATATGGTAATGAAATTTGGACGTACTACATCCGCCATGTTGTTACTGTCATGTGACCTACCAGCGTCTATGTCGCTTCACTTCCATTCATACATACCCTCCCGTGGCCTCACGGGATAGTAAAGTGTCTATCGTATGCGCATCTTGAAGGAACTAGTAGGTCATCCAGGGACTTTTTTTGCCTACAATTTTTCAAAAACAATATATTCGGACATACTACTATTTTGGCATACTGTTTTTCGCATACTGTAGGGAAGCATTCGATATCGGACGCAGCGTGTGTGTTGTTTCCCTTTTTTATTACCCATGAAGCTCAGACAAGGGAATGCTGGAAGGGTGGAGGGAAACAGAATTGGGTCCATTTTTCTAAATTTGATCCAATTTCCATGATTCTCAAGTCTCCATTTTAGCCGCTCATTTAGTTCCATGCAGAGCCCAGACCTGGACACTTCCTCTGTAATATAATCATGTTTTCTCCCAATGTGGGCCACATAATATTGGCACAGCTGTAGCTCTAGGATGCCTTATGATTATGAAAATGGGATGAAACGGAGAACAGCAAGCTGTCTTGTGTCTCTTGCGGTCCATCACCTTCACGGCAGACACGCTGAGACCAGCACCAGCCACTAAACCCATGCCGGTGCTTCCTGGTGTTATTGTTCTCAACCATTACCTTGCCCTCCATGTTGCCTTTTATTGTCTTTATAAGCCATTTGCCTGTGGAGAAAAGCCCAGTGAGTAGAACAGCCTGTGTGAATTTCACAGCTGATGAGTCTTGCAATGAGACGAACAAGTTGCCAGCATTAACTTGCTTTCGACCTTTTGAGGGGTAGGCACAAAGCAGAGTGTTGATGAGCTTCTAGGAAAGTTAAAAGGTTAATAAACAGATCCAATTGTTGTGGTAATCCAATGTGGCTTAGAGCAGGTTTAGCTGGTTAGCAGTTAGCCCCTGCAGGAAGATGCCGTAACTACGCCATTTTGCGTGCAAAAGGCCTGCAAGAAACATATAAATACACAAATTTTATCAATATTCTACTAGGCATGATTAGTTTTAGAAGGCTCTTAAAAGTGTGAAATGACTTTTTGATGCTGTTCACTTTAACAATTAATTTTGATTAAACACCTTTGCATCAGGCTTCTCGTTCAAATGTGATTGCTTCATGTTAAAATCTTTGGCTTAACTCAATGTTTTCATTTTATAAGAACATATTTTAATCAAGTATAGCTTGATCAAAATGGGACTTACTTCACATACTGGTCTTCCAGGGCTGCATGTGCCAGTCAAGCCATTGCCATTTAGATGAACGGAAACAGATGGGAAAGTAGTAGCAGCACATCACATGTGAAGCTGACATGTCACTGACAGGAAATTAGATGTATCCAAAGCACGTAGGAGTGAAGCTCAGCAGAGAGACAGAGAGCCCAGCGAGTGGATCCAAACAACGTGGACGATAGATGAGGCCAGTGACCCGTCAAGACCTCACTAAACTCAGCAATCAAAGATGAACCAGGGCTACAAAAGCTCTCATCACCTCTACCCAGAGCTCTCACAACACTCATTTCTGTCCACCAGGTTCCACCATTTTCATCAAAATTTTAAAACGAAATTCAGAAATTGAAATTGGTCACATGATGCAGTTGTACAGAACACAGTCACACACATTTTTGTCACACAAATTTGGACTAATTGTGCCAATTTATTCTTACAATACAGCTGATTATAAGTGAAGTTCTTAACGTAATTTAGGGAGGAGCAAGCCCATCTAGTCTTCCAGCCAACAGCCAGAGTATATAAACAGCTACTTACAGCTCCTCAGTTTCAGATGTTCCAGCATCCCACCATCTCCCCAAACTCCACCTTTATCTTAGGTACCTTGCCCTACAAGATCATTTAGTCACTGTGGGGGTTTATCACAGCTCGAGTTGAAGCAGCTTCATCGAGCCCCTCATCAGTAGACAGCAAACAAAATAAGCTTAACCTTAATATCTTAAGATTATATGGGATTATATTTTAATATTTTAAAAAGAAGCTTTTAATTCTGTCATGCAGTAAATAAATAAATGTATTACATACAATTTATGTATTGCATATATTTATAGTTTAGAATTTGTTTTATAAAAATGCATAGATATAAATTAAATAATAAATAGTATATATGGCATTTCAAACATTTCTTATTAATATGATCTAATGTAAACATCCCATATGTTGTGTCTATGATGACATTTATGGGAAACAGAAAAAAGGTATTTGAATTTATATGAATTCTGAATCCTCCATTAAAAAGGCAGTTAAATTCAGTCCTTAATGGCACAAACCCATATTTATAGATAGCTGGATCAAAAGAAATTGTTCCTATCAGAATGCAGAATGTAATACAGAGTTTTTCTCTTGTTGAGGTCACATTATTTACACGTTTACACAGTATTTGCATATAGAAGCTTAGAGGCATATATGTCAAATGACACTATTCATGGCTTCTTGGCTTCTCAGTGTCTCACGGCTTTCAGTTCTGAGCAAGATAGATGATAGATAGATAAATAAATGTACTTTATTGATCCCTGGAAATTCAGGAAAATCATTGTGTGCAGCATATTGGGTCTGTGGAGTTTAACATTTGCACTTTCACCTATGGGGCATTGCTGCCAAGGGCAGGGTGGTGTTAAAAGTCAAAGGTCAATTATTATTTCCGTGGGTTAGGCACACACACACAAAACAGAGGCAGCCGGGGGTGGAGTTATTTCACACTCCGTGCAAAGTAAGAAAATGAAAAATCTGGGGTGAAACTCTGTTGAGCTGAAGCTAGCAATATTTGATTGTGCTTCTCAAGCTAATTCTTGGCAGGGATGATCAGCGATTAGGTCAATTGCTTTGTTTTTAATATTTAGTCACAACTAAGTATCAGTTAAAGGGTTAGTTCATAATTGAAAACTGTTATGATTTACTCACTCTCATGTCGTTCCATTGATTTCTCCTAACCGTAGTTTATCACTAAAAACAAAAGGAAATTATAGGTTAATAACTGATGTAGAATCCGTTACATCAACATTTTTGAGTTATGATGATCCTAATTTTAAGTAAGCAGAACTATCAAGCTTTGAGTTCATGCATGATGTCAATTGCTCCTAACTTAGTAGTACTGAGAAGTACTGATTTAGCTAACTCATATATTTGGATAGCAATTAACGTAAAATATTTAGTTAATTAACTAAATTAAATAAATTAAATAAGTTAATTTTTTATTTTAAGTTCTTGCAAATCAAATTAGTTATTTACTTCACTGTAAACTCTAAAAAGTAGTCAGGGTTCAATTAGATTTTTAGGAATATTTTGCTAGCTATAACAAACTAATTCAGAAAATGCTAATTTGCTAATTGGCTAGCATGTTAACAAGAGCATGGTATAGAATGAGTACAGCAACTTAAAATAAGTAACTTACCAGCTCTCAAAACAAACTCCACTACCAACTCTCCAAAAACCCACATGAACAGAAACTCTTCTAAATTAGCAGAACAAAACATGAATCACTATCTCCCTTACCCATAATCTTGCACAAAAACTTAATTTTAGCAATGACTCTCCCTTTTGAGTGCCATGGGCAAAGCGTGCTGGGAAATAAAAAATCCCAGCCCAGTTTGAGTTAATTTAATTAAGTCTAAATTAAAGGAAATTAGTTCATACAACTTGAAACAATGAAACAGTTCCGTTTACTTAAAATATGTCAGTGATGTGAACTCAAAAGAAAAAAGTTCTAAATACAGTTAACTAATTTGTTTCATTTAAGTTTGTCTGTGACAAGCAGGGCGGGCGAGAGCCGTGAGAGAACGACACGAGGCCGGTGCTGTGATTGCAAATGAGCATCACATGCGAATCACAAATAAAATAAATGTGTTATCTCACGGAGGAGCTCGGATGCATAAAAGGAGGAGCGACAACAGTGAAGGACGTTAGAGGACCAGGCCTGGACTTTCACGTTGTGTTCAGTTTATGTCTTATTATGTGGGTCGTCTGTGAGGAGGCTGCCGTTTTTATTTTCTATTTGTGTTTATTATTTATTTAAAGTTGTTGAACGTCCCCGCCTCCTTCTTCCCATAGCAAAGGAGTGTTACATTGTCGTAGTCAAACCAATTAAGTATTTTGAGCATTAGGGTTTACAGTGTGGATGTAAGTTGACCTAAACTGTAAACTTCCTTAAATCTGATTGGTTGATTGGAATGTTGTTCCAGGAACAAGAAAGATGTTGATCCAGGAACATGTTGTACTTGGTGAAATCACATTCACCCAATGGGTCGACAGAAATATCTCAGATTTCATTAATAATGTCTTAATTTGTGTTCTGATGAACGAAAGTCTTATAGGTTTGGAATGACATGAGGGTGAGAAATTGATGACAGATTTTTCGGGTGAATATTTTTCGGTGAACTATCCCTTTGACAGCTGCTTCTGATAAAAATCCACTTTTTAATTGTCAACCTGTGTCTATAAAATAAGAGTTGATACGGATATAAAAGTTACTTTGGAAGGTTTTGTAGTTCTCTTTTTCTTTACAAAGTATTTTTCCATTTCCTGCACAGAACAAACATGTCAGCTTTATTGTTGTGGAGTGTTCCTTTTCTTTGATGGTGTAATGGCTGCAGACAGAGTCTGAGGTAATTTGACATTCGCTGGTTTCCCCAGACTTTCTTTCCTTCAAGAATTGTTCTGTTGTGACAGCAATATAATTTCACCACAATGTAACTAATTCAGTCTGCATTTTCAACTCTTTAATCTGAGTGGCAAAGACATGTGATTGAAACGTTTAGAGTAATCTGCATATATGGTCAATGTGCCTCTAAAATCACTCGCATTCAACAGGCATATTTGATCTAAGTGACTAACAGTCCTCAAATTGCATGGGTACGACTGCTGGTGCATCCAGGGGTTAAATGTTTTGCTCATAGACACAATGATAAAGCTAAATCATTCAGCTAAAGCTAGTATTCAGATCATTTTCTTCTAAATGTTTTCATCCTTATTGCCAGTTCTTAATCTTCACCCCAGAGGATGATTTTATTGCTTTAAAGTTGCTCCTTTATAGCTCACTACTGGAGTTCTCAAGTATCAACTTTATATCCAATGTTTTCAAGTAGTACACTGCAAAAAATGATCTTCTTCCTCAGTATTTTTATCTTGTTTTTCAGCACAAATATCTAAAACATTCTTAAATCAAGATATGTTTACTTGCTGGTAAAAATGCTGGGTTGATTTCACTCATGTTTGGGTCAAATATGGACAAACCAGATCATTGGTTTACTTTTTTTGTATTCATTTTTTAACCCAATGGTTGGGTTTGTCCATTTTTGACCCAAACATAGGTTGAAACAACCCAGCATTTTTTAAGTTTTTACTAAACCGTTACCAAGTGTTTCCTACACCGCTTTTCATGCACCCTCCACGGCAAGAAAAGTCCTTACCCACGTTTACAGAATGAACTCACTGACCCAAAATAACAGCAAGAAAACACATCTTTCAATTGAGTTATCCTCACAGACTCTGGGCAATAACGTACAGTGTGTTGAGCGTGACTATTGTGGTCTGATTCACAAACAAATGGCTTTTATGAACCAGTTTAGAAACATTCAGCATGAGCAGCGTAGTGCGTTTCACGAAGAAATGACTTATGAGCTCATTCTTTTGAATGAATCAAAAGCATACAGCACAAACAGTAAAGTCTTATTCATGATTAAACCTTTGAGCCGTTTTTTTAATGAATGATTCACAAACTAAGGAATTACCATTTGAATCAGTCTGACAAATCCTTCACTGAATCATGCACCAACAAAATGGGCACTACCCAGCAAGCATCATTTCACCATCTCGGTTAACTATAGACCTGATATAGTCTGGTATGAGTAACCCACTTCTAGCTAAAATAACCTTGAATTTGGTATCTTGGAAGATGTGATATTCCATCATGTAAGCAAAGTCAACAGTGATTACTAGGTGTTTGGTTACATTTCTTTGTTCATGTTCTAGATGACTATGGTTAGGGGTCATGGTTTTGGTTAAACATCTATTCAATTTTCAGCCCAAGATGTCAGGGCTGTGTTTGGACGACTATTAGACATCTTTTAAATGCAAAATGGCTTGCTGGGTATAATATACCTAAATAAATCAAAATAAAATCTAAACAAAATTAAATCGAACTGGAAATGTTTATCAATACCCAGGTCTAGAGGACACGTTACATTTTTTTCTCAGACGAAAGTCTCATTTTTCATCTCATTGCTATATAGGGCCCTGTTTACACCTGGTATTAAGAAGCATTTTGTTCAATCGGATCACAAGTGGACAACGCAGGTATAGGACAATACAGGTGTAAACAGGGTCTAAATGCTTTGAGCTTTTCTACTTTCGACCACTTCCAGAGGTAGTCGAAAACCCATTTGACTGGATTAGCTTTCATAGTGTAAACGCTAATGTGGTTAAATGTGTACCAACATCCGCAAAAGAGTCTACTCTCCGCTTACTGACCTAACGTGTAAAGTTGACTGGAGACCCAAGTTTCAACCCATTCTCACTCCCAAGGCATCAAAATCCGAAGCATGGTCAAGTGCCTTCCAATGAAGATGCTAAAGGTACCCCTAGGCGTCACAACTGTATATTGACGCGCAGGGGGCTGCATTCATTTCAGTTGTTTGCCCAATGCATCAGATCAAGAGTACCTTTAGAGTCTTCATTGTGACGCGGAAGGCACTTGACCATGCTTCAGGTTTTGACACATTGGGAGTGAGAACGGGTTGCAAGTTTGGTTTGAAGATTGAAAAATGTACCAAGCACAATGTTCCTGGTTTCTAAAGCACTTGGTCTTGCGGCTGTCAAAGCAGAACCAAAAGGTGCTGCTCTCCGTGTTTATTTCCGTTTATGTACATTTCATGAGCATATTTTGTCCTAGATCGAAAGATCTGGAAAAAAAACCCATACATTTACCCACCCATAGATGCTCCCCTCAAAGAAATCAGGACATAAGTGATCGAAAGAGGAAAAAAGAGACGGATTCAAACACCAGGTGTAAACGCGTATGTGTCTTCCTCGTCTACTTGTGATCCAATTGACCAAAACACATCTTAATACCAGGTGTAAACGGGGTCCATAGTGGTGTATCATAACAAAAAACAATATTTCTGTCATGAACACTCGACATGTTTGGCATGGTAATGGATATGACAATGTTGATATGTTTGATCTTGGCAGAATAGATCTGCTACGCTTCTGCTGTTATTGCTGCTGTAGAGCAAGTATGAGACTTGCTACTGCCAATACACACAACACACTGTTGTGAGCAAGTAAGACATGCTGCTGTACAATACAATAGCATACATGAAAAACCCGTAGCAGATCTATACAGGTGGAGCTGGAGGGTTTATGAAAGTGTGCTGCACATACAGCAAATGCTGACAGAGTATTTGAAGGTGGAGCAGCGAGCTCATTGGCTACGGGTACAGCAGGAACCAATCAGCTGTGCCCTTCAGAGAACGGTGTAATTGCAGCAGACTGAGTTAAAGACCTATCAGCCTGTGCCGAGTTTCATGACCGAACTTTGTACGCCTACAATTGAGATGAGTCGTAGGGATGAACACAACCAATGAGATTTGATGGCATACTGTGTATTAAAAGTATGTGACTGTTGCCTTTACACTGCTCAAAATTCATCTGAGGACCAGTGTGCAGCTGAATTCTCCACGGCCAATTTAAGTGACTCACATGTCTTTACAATAAGGAAAAGAGGACAGATAGAATAAAAACGTCCTATTGATTAATGTGCAGAAAAAAAAATGAAATAGGAAAGAAGTAATGGAAGAATCTGTTTCCTTTCAATATTTCGTTTTACTCTATAAATAATGGGCACTAGGGCTTGTCCGTGCAGGACTGGAAAAGACAAACTTATGACACAGTCTTCAGCAGCAGTGTGCAGTGAATGTACTGTGATGATGTTTATACACTGCAGTGCTTCAGTCGACAGACTGCTGGAACCAGAAGTCAGCGCTGTGTTTCACAATTCTGTCCGGCTCCACAGAAGCCTGTGATTAATCAAACATCCATCTCGGCTTGGAAGAGACGAGACACTTTAATCATTCCACATACTTGTGTGTTTAGCTGTAATAATTTGACTCTATCATGCTAGGACAGTTCCTGCAGTGATTTATGGGCGGCTCTTGACTGCCAGTAGACACACAGGAATAAAGCTCTCTCCCTGCATTTTCCTCTCTCTCAACTCACGGCTCATCATTTTTATTCATTCAACAGGAAAACAAACACTGTGTCCAAATATGTGCACACTACATTGTATGCAAAAAGCAGTATGTTAAATGAGCAGGATGTTGACATGAATCACCTGATCTACTGAGGGTCTGAAGTGTGCAACCAGTGGGCATTTGAGAAATGCATTGGGCCAGACTGAATGTGCGGCCTTCATCGAATGACCTAAAGTAGAAATGATTGAGAGGAGTCTGTGTTTTTCATGACAGATGAAATAAACTAATAAATGGACAATTAAGCAACTCTCAATGTCTTAATTAATCAAATGCCGTCCATGTTTAAACCGAAGTCCATTCCTCCGCTAAACTCAAAGACTCTTCTGTATATAACAGGATGGTTCTTTATTCAGCGTGATTAGAAAAAGATTAATTTATGTGCTCATTTGCAGTGTTGTTCTTTGATTAATTAAGCTTGAAACCCAAAGGGGTTGAAAAATGTGAGAAGCAACTAACTGACAGTTCCACCTGAGTTCTCACTTTTACGACATGCTTGTCACATTATTAGTGTCATTGCATTCATACTGTTAAAGTTCATCTAACTCACATTCATACTTTTAATGTTAGTCTAATAATTTGTAAAATTCATATTATATTTACTGTATATATATATATATATATATATATATATATATATATATATATATATATAGTGTATTACATTATTAGAAATTAATAATAAATAAATGCAAATATTTATAATAAAATATAATGCTTCTAAAATAATATTTTATATGTATTAAAGCACAAATAAATGCAATTTCACTGAAAAACAATGGCGTAAAAAATTTACCGGTTAATTTTCTATGCTTATTTATCTACCAGTGATTGTGGAGGTTCATTCACATGTGCTAAATAAAAATATTAATAAATAAAAATAAATAAAATAATTTTGATGCTTATTTATCTACAAGTGTGATAAATAAAATAAAATAATAAAATAAAGTAAAAGGAAATGAAATAGTAATAACATAAATAAGTTAAATAAAATTAATATTTTAATCTGGAGGTTGATTCGCATGTGCTAAATAAACTAAAATAATAAAATAAAATAATAAACACTGTACAAAATAAAAACAGAAAATGTACTGGTAATTTTCTGCCAGGACATTATCCAGTAATTTCATGGAAATTTCCATTAACCCTTAAAACATAATCCAAATGCAATGCATAATTCAAAATACAGATAACACACTGGTGTAAAAAAAAAAAAAACCTATACGGACAATTCCTTCATATTTATACAGTACATTGTGCCCTATTTTTGCAGACTTTTTTAACAGTGAATAAAATAAACCAATAAATGAAATCATATTTTTATTGAAAATGACAACAATGGTTTCCTATTATTTTTACTGGCTGGTTTTTGATGCTGATTTATCTACAAATGAATGTAGAGGTGCATGCATATATGCTTATAAAATATACCCACCATAAATTATGTGATGCAAATGAAGTCTTAAAATCCAATTCATTCTGACAAGTCTTTGCAAATCCCTGCTGCAGTCACAATTATCACGAAGTAGCTCCAACAAGATAATGGCAGCGGCCGTTCGGGCCTCAGGAGTGAGAATGTGATTAAACAGAGGTTGTTCTCCCTGTAGCTTTAGGGGGTTGAATATACTGCCTGCCGAATAAACAAATGCTTAGTTTAACTGAGTGGCCTTTAACAGAAGAGCTTCCTGGTTTACGATTTGGCTGTTGGAAATGTCACGGTAAAACTGTGGTGTCTGCTCTTGTTTATCTGACCATCTTGAAACACTCAGCACCGAAGCAGGTTTGCTGGCCCTGAGCTTTACGGGCTAGTTATGGGTTGGCCTTTCCGTTCCCGAGCCGCGCTGCAATTTCTCGCACGCTGACTTTTAAAAGCACATGACGGATAGCTTTGTTGCCGCTGCCCCCAAAATAAGCTGGAAACGTATCGCTCAAAAGTTTTCTGTATTAAGCAAATGTAGGCTGCTAAAGCATAAAATGGATGGCAGGGGCTCTGCAGACCTCCCAGTGAACCCGAGCCCTGCTGCTACAGATTTAAATTATGCCACACATCAACGTGAAGCGGGCTTTTCTCTCCGCTGCATCTGTCTGAGAGCGGTCTGGAAACAACAGCAGATCAGGCTGCAGACAAGACGGGCGGGACAGCTTCATTCAAATGTTGTTTTCAAGTTGTTAACCTTTTAAGAGGGCTATGGGAGAATCTTTTATATTTCGTATACAACGAGACTAAGTCTGCGTTCGCCGCACTGCGAGACATTAAGGAGAGCAGAAAGGCTGTTTTATTACCAGCCTGATAGTTTGTCTGTCAACTTTTAAAAAGCAGCAAGCGCAACTTCTGTAATGTGTAGATGCAGATTGCTACCCGAAATGACAGAAGTTCAACAACGTGAATGTAAACCCACTAAACATTAAACCAAATGGTGTATTTTAAATGTATCTCAAGTATAAAATATGATGTTGTGCCCTCAAGATACACATTGTTCCATTATAGTAAGTTTAATCCTTTAGGAGAACATATGAAATTGCATCAGCAATGCATTTAACTTCCATAACATGATGCATTTCTGAGTAAAATATATTAGGTGGGAAATAATTTAGGATGGGACTTGGATTTAATCTAGAATTTAACTAGATCCCACTTCAGAGTAAAAAAAAAAATAAGTAGAGGTTGCTTATTCAAAACAAAGGTGTAGCTTGATGACGCATGATTTTGTGGAATCATGGGAGTTGTTGTGAATGTCTTCAACTTTACAGCTGGTGGAAAATAATCTGATGGGACTCGGGCAGAAATCATATTCATGGCTGAAGTAATGTATTAAAGATTTATTAACGTTACTATACAGTCCCTGACAAGTCTTGTCGCTTGTGTACAAATTGAACTGAAGTGCCGCTGAAATATATTTCTTATCAAGATTTTTTTACAAGAAATGGCTAATTTTAATCCCAACAGCTTTTGTAATAATGTTTCAGTGCAAAATGAAACTGTCAAATATTCTAATATTCACAGCTTTGTAAAGCCCATTGAGTGAATTTTTGCAAAGACATAAGTGTTGTTGCCTTGTCATATGAGCTTCACCTGTGACTAATAATGGATCAATTAGATCTCAGGTGTGTATAAAAAGAACCCCAGTACACTAGACCTTCACATCAACTGCAACTAGACCTCTGCAAACATGCCTAAGATTCACCCTGAGACTAAAGTATTGATTTTCAAGAGGCTGAAGACCAGATCCACTGCTGATGTGGCAGACACCTTCAATGTGTCTCCGCGTCAAGTACAGAGGATAAAAAAAAGATTTGAAGAGACTGGAGACGTTTATGACAAACCCAGGTCAGGCAGACCCTGCAAGACAACTGCTCGAGAGGACCGTTTGTTGGCTCGAAAATCCAAGGCCAGCCCATTTTCCACTGCAGCAGAGCTCCACGAGACCTGGTCACCTGAAGTCCCTGTGGCAACCAGAACAGTTTGTCGGATTCTGTCTCGAAATGGCCTCCATGGTTGAATCAGTGCCCAGAAGCCAGCAGTAAACAAAAGACAATTGAAAAACCGTGTGGCATTTGCCAAAGCCCACAGCCTGCTAAAAGGATGGACGCTGGAAAAGTGGCAGAAGGATTTTTCAGATGAATCTTCTGTTGAATTACACCACAGTTGCTGCAAATATTGCAGGAGAACTACTGGGGCCCGCATGGATCCGAGATTCACCCAGAAAACACTGATGTTTGGTGGTGGAAAAATCATGGTCTGGAGTTACATGCAGTATGGAGGTGTGCGAGAGATCTGCAGGGTGGAAGGCAACATCAATAGTCTAAAATACCAAGAAATCTTATACCTCTTATAATCTATATTCCCAACCATAAAAGAGGCCAAATTCTGCAGCAGGATGGTGCTCCATCGCATTCTTCCATCTCCACATCAAAGTTCGAAGAAGATCAAGATGCTCCAGGATTGGCCAGCCCAGTCACCAGACATGAACATCATTGAGCATATGTGGGGTAGGATGAAAGCGGAAGCATGGAAGACGAAACCAAAGAATATTGATGAGCTCTGGGAGGCATGCAAGACTGCTTTCTTTGCTATTCCTGATGACTTCATCAATAAATTGTATGAATCCTTGCCAAACCGCATGGATGCAGTCCTTCAAGCTCAATGAAGTCATACAAGATATTAAATTTGGATCTCACAGCACCACTACTTAATTTGCTGACATATTTTTGTATTTGCAGTAAATTTGTTCAATTTCTGTATAGGCGACAAAACTTTTGTCTTGCCAAAATTTGACCTTTCTGTCTTGATTAAATGATAAATCTTTTTTCAGTGAAACTAATTTATTTCAGTGCATTAAACATCATTTTTGTGTTAGCTTTTCATATGAGCTATGTCTAACACCAATTGATGAATTAAAAATCAGGTTAATAGCAGGTGCTTCTACAAAATAGATAAGCGGCACGACTTTTGTCTGTAATATGAAGCAGGGTGGGGCCGCTGGAGTGATTGCTAATGAGAGATAAGTGCAAAACACGACTCGAGAGCTTTTATTATTAATAAAAAAATAATAAAAAAATATTTATTAGCTTTTATTTTTTTATTGACGAGCGCTTTGGTTAAAGGAAGAAAAGAAAATATATTTTAGAGGCACTGTTATAATATTTTAATTTTAAAAATATGAAATTTGTTTAATTAGGAAAGTGTGCACAGAAAAAAACTCAAATTAAATCTTACAGATTACAGTTTTTCTATGCTAAAAATACTTGTTTGCAAATGTTGCAAAATAAGATTGTCACTTTAAGAATTCGGAGCCTCTGTTCAGTCGTTCATCTGTTAATCGAGTGATCAGCTCCAGAACACGTCTCAACACTACAACCTCAACAAATCGAAGATGAGCCGCCTTTGAGAGCATCATCTCAAGGGTGCGACAACATCTGTGTGATTTATATGCATGAGGTGGGAAGGAACAGGAAATGGGTGTTGTCCATCTCATTTGATGCCCATTGATTCACCAGAGGGCAAAATCACTTTCTCTGTGAATATGACCTGGAAAACGCAAGTCAATAAATGCTCATAATAGCAGCACTACTCTGATCGCTTTAATCAGCTACTACACACTAAAAAAAAGACAATGGTGCGCAACACAAAATCAAGAGCATGTTGTTTTTAGCATTCACAATCAAAAAAGGCTCAATCATCAGCTTAAATGAAGCCATTTCTCAGCCTGCATGTGGCGGTGGGGGTTAACTGGCCCTCAGTCTATTCTACAGCAACTGAATATACAGACTTCGCCCAATCTAAAAATTCTGTGATCACTTTCTCATCTTGTTCCAAACCTGTATGACTTTCTTTCTTCTGTGAAACACAAAAGATGATGTTAAGGGCTATAACCACTGACGACAACTATCAAAGCTTAAGTAATCATTCTAACTCTGTGAAAATAGGAAAGTCCACACCACAGCTTTAACGACAATGAGCATGGTTACATGCACACCAATATGCTGATTATTGCTTATTGAAATTTACATGCAAATCAATAACCTGGCAATGCAAGTAACCCATATTTACAAGACTGAAAAAAAAATATATATATTGCCTGGTGGTGATGTCAAAATGTAAGCATCCATGTATTTCATGAATTAGTATTCTATGTATTAACTAGAGCTCGATTACTATTTAATCGAGGAATCGTGACAGCCCTATTATGTGAGTTGTGATGTTAAATAAAGCGTTGAAAACCACAGAGTATTTCAAAATGCACAGACTCATTCTCCTCTCTTATCTGAAGTTTCTACAACTCTACCACTTGTCCTTTGGCTGCACACGATGAGAACATTTCTTGGGTCAAGAAAAGGCAGTTTGTGATATATTTCTCCTCCACTACTGCAAAACACTCGCTGTGACTGGATGCGCTTGAAGGGATTCACCCAAAAATGAAAATTCTCTTATCATTTGCTCACCCTCAAGTTGTTCCAAACCTGTATGAGTTGTTTCTTAATTTCTTCTGTTGAACACAAAAGAAGACATTTTGAAAAATGTCAGTAACCAAACAGTAGATGGGCCCCATAGGAAAAAAATATATGGAAGTCAGTGGCGCCCATCAACTGTTTGGTTACTGACATTCTTCAAAATATCTTCTTTTGTGTTCACTTGCTGAAATCAGGGGAATGGGCAAAAATCTTGCTCTGTCAATCGGTTTATTCTTAAGCCGGAAAACGGCTTCACACGACCACACGCGTTGTCGGCTTATTAACCATAATTGGTTTAAGAACGTGCATACAAATGCACTCAATGGGAAATATCACTGGAACCAATTTCAGAACGTTTTTTCTAGCTGATGAACAATAAAAACATTGACAGCTAATTAGAATCCACCCAACTTCATGTTCATATGATCCTAAATATGATGACTCCTTTGAGAGAAATAAAATATAATGGAACATATATAATTTCATGCACGTATCAAGACCCATTTATACTCGGTGAGAAAAATATTAAGTGTTATTTTATAAAGAAAACTAACAAACTCAAACTGAAAACTGCTCACATTTTCTGCAAACCTCTAAACACCCCTTATGGTCTCTCTGGGGGTCATGGGACCCTATACTCTAAAAATCCCTGGTATGGGATATTTGCTTTTTTTCCATACTGTATAGTGTCAACATGAGTCAAAAGGTAGCTTATATTCTTCTTAATATCTATATTCCACACAACAAAGAATGTCGGGTTTGGAGCAACATGAGAAAATGACAGCATTTTCTTCTCTCGTTTTTTTAAATTATTTTTTTACGAACTATTCCATTAATTTCAAATGAAGCGAACGGTGTCTTTATTTTTACACGTGCAATTTCTGAAAAGCTCCCCTACAGAACAGCCAAAGAAGTATTTTACTGGCGATTTAGATGTTTAGGGCTCTGTGGGAATGGAGGTTGCTTTCACGCATTCTCTCAGTGGCCCAGCTGTTATCTCACAACCCCTGGGATAGAAGAAGTGCCCACCCCTCTCTCTCTCTCTCTCTCTCTCTCTCTGTGCCTCTGGCAACAGTAAACTCACCTTCTCTTCATGAAATGCTGCTTCTGTGTTTGAGAGGCTGTGGAATTGCTCAGGGGAGCAGCAGGACCGCAGCACTGCCACCACAACTTTACAGCCCCATTTTTCACCCGTGCAGAAATAAATGAAGAATCAGAACATTGCGCATGTTATAAAAATGAAAGGAATGGAAAAAGAATTCCTAGTCATTCACACTCTAAAGCAGGGAGACGAGTGAGTGCTGGGGTGAAACTGTCCTCCAGGTGAGTAGTGAAAACAAGGTCGGCTATGTGTCCTGAAGGCCAGCGGTGTACCGCAATTCTTAGAGGCTCCGCCCACAAGCAATTATGTCATCCACAAGAGTTTGTATGTGGATTGGTGAAATAGGGAGGTGCAGGAATGACGTCAAAACCTGGACGATTATTTCACCACTGGTTCCCTCAAGGTTTTCCACATAGGTTTTTCAATTTATGAGTGAAATATGGTCTGTGGTGAACATAAACTGCACACACTCACACTGCAAAGGTTCTTATCCAGTTACTTATTAGAAACATGTGTTTTATTTTAAATAAAAATAACAGCTTCAGAATACACATTTTCAATATGGGTGTGTGTAATTTATGTGATGGTACATGTGATGGTATTTTGCCCAACTCGTGAAGAGCTTATAAAATGTGTAAAGGAGTCAAAAACAGCGGCAGATATCCCTCCGTCACACACAAACGAGGATCTGCTGCGAGGAGACACGGTTCTGATGCCTGTACCAACATGTGATGGGCGACATCACGACCGTGACAAGAAAAAACAGGTAGCTTTTCTTGAGTATTCTGCCGTTTTTGGCTTGTTTACATGTCTTTGGTTCGTGTTGCGTTCGTGTTTCATTCAAACGGCACCAGAGTTTGTTTGGAAGCGTTCACACTTACTCAAATGGGCCGCATTAACAGAGCAATCGGTACAGGGTTCATTTTAATCTAATCAAACATGCCAAGTGTGAAAACACCTTAATCTTCTGGGTTTTGACCCGTACCTCTCTTGCAATCATGTCATATTTTGGACTATTTAGCCCTTTATGAAAGACTTTTCTTCTTTGTTTCCTCTTATTTTCTGTTCATCTTCTAGATTTCTGTCCTCCAGAAACCACAAATCATCTCTCTGGGCTACAGCAAATCTATAGCGGGTCAGAGGTGGAAATGTAAATTTTTAACCCATCAGGAAATTTCTGACATCTGAAATAAAGGGCTCTATCATACACTATGCGCAATGCGACGCCAGGCTAGTTTCAGCCCGACGCAGTTATCATTTTCACATCCTGTGCCACTTTGTTTAAATAGAAACTGCACTCGCACCCATCTGTTCGCCCATGGGCGTGCTGGTCTGAAAATGAGGTGTGTTCAGGCGCTTTGTTTGCACATTGCTATTTTAAGGCAAATGAAAACGACTGTGCCATTGACCAACAAAAACCTGGTCAAAAGCAGTATTTTTTGTTATTTAGTAAAATGCGCCTAAAGGCGGGGCCCAACGAGTGTACACTCTGCTTATTACACACACAGACATGTGGACCAGTACTTAAAAAATGTTAAATATTAAAAATAAAAGGATTTCTCTCTGGAGAAAGTTCAGTCTTTCCGTTTGAAAATTTCGCCATGTAGCAAGCACAACTGGCTTTTAAAGGGAATGGGAGATGAGACTTTGATTGGTTTATTGCATGTTACGCCCAAAACACACCCATGACTCATTAAGAGAATAGGGAATACCCTTTTAGACCACGTGCTTGGCACGCCGATCGTTTTTTTCCGTCGTTAAACTAGCAATAGTGGATCTGGACACGCCCCAAGCGCACCTGCGCCGTGCGCTACAGACCATGCACTCAGATCGTTAAAATAGGGCCCGAAGGAATGTCATAAATAAAGGAAAGTGGTTGGTTCGTTTATTTCAACCAGTGCACGTTTTTTTAGTTCGTAGTTTTTAGTTTAGTGTTTTGTATGCAAATAATTTATCAATATTCAAGCATATGATACACTTTCTTGCTTTTTTGATGCATGTGTAAATACATGTGTATCTCCATTAATTTGCTAACTTGTATTGCTCGATTATCAAATTTAACCATTATACTGTATAATTGGCTCATTGGGCCTGCGGGGGCGTCCCGTGCGCCAGTGCTGAGGGCCTTGAGTTTGGATGAAAAGCCGAGATCTTCCAACTAGAGGGCAAGAATTATGAAACCCCTCGCTCGCTTTACCAAGGAAACTGAGATGTGTTTGTCTTTGGGCCAAAACATCGCTGGCATCTTAAAATGCCTCCTAAGCCAAAATCTTTTTAAAAATGCAAAAAAACAAATCTTTTTTTCTGCTGGACAGACAAAGCCATAACCCTGAGGCTTATGTTTATTTTATAAAAATAAAAAAAAACTTTTTTAAAAAAGCTATCGGGCTCCACAAATTCTTGTGTGGTGCATGAGCTCAAATTATCCATCATCTATGGCCTGTGACTGGATGAATATATATATATATATTCATCCAGTCACAGGCTTATATATTTTAAATATATATATTTAAAACATTTATTTCAACCTAAAATAAATAAATTATATTTTACATAAAATAAATTATGTATTTTATATAATAAATATTAAATATATATTTTAAACAAAAAATAAAAAATTTTTTTAGGACAATTAAGCGTAATTGAGTTTCATTTTAATTTTGAAAAATACTAAAAAAGAGTTTCATTTTCTTTGGGTGAAATGTGTCCTGGACATGTTTTTGTGATATTTACCCAATTTGTTCTCCTGTCTGGTTGTGTAGCTTTCCCTCTGCTGCACATCGCCATAGGAACCAGGAGCAGCAGACATATGACATCACAGTGGATCAGCGTGCAACACAGGGCCACCAATCAACATGAGAGATGGGCCAGGAGACAGAGCACTCTGGGAAAAGAGAAGGAGCGGGTGAGAGGGTGCAGGTTGGTTGGTTCCTGTGTGAGCGTGTGCGTGTGGTGTATCTGGCTCCTGTGTGTGGGTTGAATCAGCCGCAAAGGCCTGTCATGAATTCTGTTTTCCTCCCACTGTCTGTCTGTTGTAACACACTCCACACACTTTAGCCTCGTCTAACCACGTTAAAGACTTGTTTATTTCTTTCCTAAGGCACCAGGTTTTAGTTGGTCAAGCTGATGAGTTGCCTCTTCACTAGCTGATTTTAATTTACAAGATGACTTGTGCACCGTGAGATGCCTTTATATTAATTTGGGGATTTCAAAGATATCTGATGTGAAACATATCTGCAATAATTTTTTGAGTGGCCAGACCATTCCCCAACAATCACCACACTATATGTATTCATAAACAAACATAAACATGAGTTTAACTTTTTTTTTTTTAAATATGTCTTGATATTTTATTTATGTATAGTATACATATAAGTTTTATACATCAATTTAATATATATATATATATATATATATATATATATATATATATATATATATATATATATATATATATATATATATATATATATATATATATATATATATATATATATATATATATATATATATTCTTAAATAATTATAATTGTGAGTTTTTCTTGATATATTACTTCATATATATATTTATTTTTTATCAATTATTTTATCAATTATCTTATTTTGTATTTATGTATATATGTGTGTGTGTGTATTTATATATAATTATATATGTAATTGATATAATTTTTTGTATTTATATTTATAAAAATAATAAATATAAAAACATATAAATATAAATGCTAGTTAAAATGTTATTTGATATATTTCTTGATATACTATTTGTGTAATTGTTTAATTGTAAATTATTCATATATGTGGCTAGAGAGAGACCAAAGAGATATACACGAAGCATCAACTTGGAAATCCAAATATCAACTTGGAAATAAAAATATGGACTCATGAATATCTATTTATTTTTTGAGCACTATTGAGTGACAGTGACACAAACCAGGCTGGACACAATCTGGATCACCTGACAAGATCCGAAATAGACCATGCATAGATTACAAACATTCATTTTTAAATTTTCAATAGTCTTGCAATGAAATATAGGCCACTATATATATAATCCAATATTCGAAATCTATCCAATTTACCTGAAAAATCAATGATAGATTGGATAGAGGATTACATCGGGGCTTCCTTTTATGTTAGTGAAGCATGTTATCAGTGTTACTCTTCAAACAAAGAGAGGGAGTGTGAGGAAAGGGTAGAAAAAAGAAAAACACATATAGAGAATCAGTGTCATTGACCTTAAATCACTCTCTGGTGTCTCCAGGGAAAGGCCTTTATAAACTAATGGATGAATTGCCTCATTTTTTCACCACGGCACAATTAAGTTGCCTGAAGCGCAGCGTGGCTTTTCCAGCAAGAGCCCCTTTATAGCTCTGAATATGAGGGAGACTTGATTTATTCCGCAGAAAATGTGTGGAATATGAAACGCTTTAGTTGCCGACAGAAAAGGAATAAATATTAATTGTCTCTCATTAAAACGGCGACGTGAGAGATTGTTGTCGTGGAGATGACAGTAATATTTATCATGAACATAAAGATATGATTACGGTCATGCTAACTGACGTAGCCTTGAGTGATGGATTAAAAGCGCTGAATGCTTCGAGTTCAGATTGTTCTGAAGAGCTAAAACCTTTTTTTCTGTCTGTCATTGACGGTTCTCAGTGCGCTTTGTATCGCATATTAACAGTGGAATCGTTTGAAGCACAACACACATTAGCCTGCATGCTAACCCATGTATTTATTAGCTACGTGTGGCTGCATGTGTGTCCCTGCTGCAAAAGAAACAGCTTAAAACCAGTCGTAGCTGTAGGCACCAGAACAGTTTCTACTGATCTCAGACTGCTCTAGTCTGCTGGCTTTAGAGAGGTTTTGGGCACAGTACATCTAAAGTCATGGCCATCTTGGAATTAGACCACCTACGCACTGAGATCATCCATTACCAGATGGAGGAGAATATGCAACTGTTTGGGGACATCAGTGCAAGAACAGGGTTAGAATAAAAAAAAGTCACATTCTTTTCCAACATATTTTAAACTGTTGCAGCACCTCTTTTCCCAGTCCGTCTGTAATGCCTGCTACAAATCACACTGTACGACATGGATCTAATAAACTTTGGTACGACATGTAGGTAGACTGTACAATGATGACACCTATTGAATCATTACGAAGCAAGTTAGTGTAGAAGAATAAAACGTCATCAGCACGCGCTAGTGCTAAACAAACGGAGCAAGATTGACGGCACTTTGGCAATTGTGGTTTTTAGGTGTGCTGAAAAAAAGAGGATTAAGCAAAAATAGGAGAATATGGACGCGGCCATTGTTAGGGGAAAAGAGGCCAACTTGGCATGGCTATTGTGTAGATGGAGCTTGAGGTAAGTAGTTTTAAGTTGTAGCGCCATATCACGTCGATCAACATGCCATTTCAAGTTGCATTTTTATTGGCTAGTCAGTAGACGTAGGTCATAGCATCAAACACACTGTGAGATGATCATGCCAAATTTCTGACACTGTCAGAAAATTATTGCAGACTATGACTTGGTTGCAAGACCATGACAACGGCCATCTTTGGTCCTACATCGTACATTGAGAGAGGAATGTTTAGGAGCCATGATCACAGAAATTGCCATGATTGGTCATTTTTCGCATGGGACAGCCAAAAATTGTACAATGTATACCAGGCACAATGCTCTAGGGTGTGTTTCCTAAAGCCAACTATTGTCACAAATTCCGTCATTACCAACAGAGTTCAATGGAACTTGCGAACTGTCTCTTTGAAGCCCCTCCTTCAGCTCAATGTGCTAAGCTCTGATTGGTTGGCTGAACCAGTATATTGTGATTGGTCAACTGCTTAGAGTATGTTTCGAAATGCCAAGCCCCTTACCATAACCGTGAGTTTCAACAAACTACTAAGGCTGACCACACACTTCCTCCACGACCTCCAACACCCGGGGGGTGTGGCCCAATTCGAGGCCTTTCGCAACCGACTTTTTGTTCCAAAATTCTCAATTGTGTGGTATCATTAAGATTATTTTACTGCTACTGATCATGTCGGACTTTGCAGCCACAAACATGCCACGAAAGTGGAGTATTGAGATCACACATATTCCTTTTATCTCCTTTGTTTTTCTTCCCGTAAAACAAAACTCACGGCAGGAGAACCAGCTGAAGACATTGATCGAGTCACGCTTGATCTCGCAAGTCTCTGTGAGATCTCGTCTCACTGTGAAAATGTTACATTTGACAGGTGTGTGGTCTCGTGTTCTGGACGAATCTTTTAGTGTGTGCATTTGAAGGATTATAATGATAAAAATTGATTGAAACTGCTATTATGTCTGTCGTCTCCCACAGTTTTAAAATCATTCAAGATTTCAAAATCATCTTCTTGAACTCAGCTCAACTCAACCAGGCCTCGCCCCCTCTTTTTGCCGTATGTCTTGGACACTAAATATTTAAATGAGGAATATTGTGACGTGTAACATTTATTAACATCACATGACACAATGTACACTAAAAGTCAGGCAGTAAACAGCTCTCTCAATCTGCTGCTTATCTAACCCTGCTTCAACCGTACAACACCATCTCTGAATCAGATCAAACAAAAACCCACTTATTGAAAATGAAACCAAACAACAAAGCAAATTCATTTCATTAATGCTAGAATGTCTAGGCTGAAACGAATCGTGACGGATGATTTAGTCATGAAAAGAAAACCAAAAAAGACCTTTTATGATTGACACAATCCTTGTTTGCACATGTAAAACCTCCCAAATCTAATACATACAGATAAGAAAAAAGAGAGACAATTACGGAAAGCCACAGTGGCGTGAACACCGATTTAATATTCCACTTTAAATAACAACTTCCGCATATGAGGAATGGCTATTTGCACAAGCAGAATGAAGCATCATTAAGACAGAGGTCAGGCGATGCTGGTTGTTCCTCCACAACATAACAAGTACGCAGCAACACAGCTGAGAAAATACTTAATGAACCATAAATAGTGATCTAAAGAAGCTGTCTCGTGACGTACGTCCGCCGTGTGACTCCGCGGCTCTCTGCAATGCGGCTGTGGGCTGTTTGCATCTCGCCAGGGGTCAGATCTCTGTTCTCACGTGGAAATCTGATGATCTATACCCTCTTTTTTTCTTTTGTTTTCTCTTCGTCTTCCTTTTCACCTCTTCTGATTGTGTTTGTTTATTTGCTTTCTCTTTTCTAGTTCCTGATATATCCTCTCTCCCTCTCTTGCTTGTTTTTGCTTTTAATATAATAGAAATATGACGTCTTTTCAGTTCTAAAAAGCACAAGGCTGCGCTGCCCGCCTTCACATTTTAGTCTGATTCCGCCAATTGTTTAATGTAAAAAAAAAAATGCATTTCTCCATGAACGAATCCTTCGGAGATGCATCAGCGAATAGAACCCCAAGGCCACATTCGGAGCCAGCAGCATTAACTGATGGTCTTATTAGCGTTTACAGCCCTCTGTCGTTCTCAGAAGTGCCATGACAACATGTGTACGTCCTAATGGGCATCTGTATCTTTCTATGATTGCTCCCAGTGACTGCCAATCAGCTGAAACGCAGCAAGAGCCTTAATAAGTACAGCGGGCTATTTACCAAGCACCGGGAGCGGAGTGACGGATGGGTCATAAACTTGTACCTTTCGGATCCATCATATGGAGATTTCCGTTTGATCGCATGAGGGCTGCCTTTATTTGCTCTCCGAAGAGCCATGGGGCATAAGTGTCAGGCCTGAGATGAGATCCACGGAAGATACCGATGGAGATGGAGCGTGTTTGTGTGTTTTCTAAAAGGGAGAGAAAAGCGAAACGCAGCCTTTGTGTGTGTTTGTCGCGCCTTGAGCGAATCTCCTCTGGGCCTGTCATGGAGTTCCTCCGGCAGAACACACAGTTGGTCCTGTGAGCTGCACTATTGATTTGAAAATTACTGGCCTGCATAGTCACACCATC
Organism: Gobiocypris rarus; assembly: GCA_023029165.1. Classification (NCBI taxonomy): domain Eukaryota; kingdom Metazoa; phylum Chordata; class Actinopteri; order Cypriniformes; family Gobionidae; genus Gobiocypris; species Gobiocypris rarus. Next base: position 7,936,969 of record CM040924.1, on the reverse strand, counting down.
TGTTCTGTTTACTGCAAATGCCAAGCAACATTTCCACAGCGGGGAGGAGAAGCTCTCGTTCTTTACGTATCTTACGAGCATGCTTGTCTGTTCGCGAGGAAAAGTGGACAAACAAGCCAAGTGGACAAAGCAAACGCATATAAGCTACCGAAGGGTTCTGGGGTTGTTTGCTTTTATATTAAAGATCTGCGATGCCAATTTTTGTGCATACCAATACAAAAAAAGCTGTTCTCTGATTTGCTTTAGATATAAGTTCCTGCCAAACGCATACATGTAAATGCATTTTGATTATTTGTGCATAATATTTTTTTAGAAGGTCCTTTCAGCGTTCGGACACAGAAAACCACAAAGTTTTTGCACATAATACACACACACACAAAGGATGAATAAGGCCTCTCATTCACATGATCGCACTAAAAAGTGTATGTGCAGAAAATGTGTTAATTTTTTTTTTCTTCATTTGTTAATTTTTTGATTAATGTATTTTTCTTTTTTACGAATACATTATACTGTGCATTTATAACATTGGTCAACATTAGGCATTTTTAATTAATTTATTATTTAAATATAAGTATCAATTTTCCAGTTTAAAAACAATCTGGTAACACTCTACAGTACGGTCTCTTTAGTTAGCATGATCTAATAATTAACAATCATTCTACAGATTTATTAATCTTTGTTAATGTTAATTTCAACATTTACTAATACATGATTATAATCAAATGCTGTATTTGTTAACATTAGTTAATGCACTGTGAATTAACAAAAACTAACAAAGAACAGCTGGATTTTTCTTAACTACCATTAACTAGTTCATGTTAGTTATAGTTTTCCGAGACTGTATCTTTTATTTAAGTTTCTTACTTTTAGGTATAAACAAGTCAAAAACAAATCCTAACATCATTAAGAACTAATCTTTTTGCAGCGTAAAGACCAACATTGTCTTGAATCACGTTACTTGCACAGGTGGGCCACATGAAAGTTCATGTTCTCTATTCGGCACATACTCTTGACCGTGTGTTATGCAAATATGTTGTGTGTGTGTGTGTGTGTGTGAGTTTGCGGACGTGTGTGTCGTCTCTGTCACTCTCTCTCTCCTCGTGCCCCCTCCTCCTTTCAGCAGCAGGCTGGCTTGTTATCCGCTGGCGTGAGGCGGAGTGTGACAGCGTGATAATCCGTGCAGATATGTGCCGCTGACCCCGAGATGTTCCTGCCTGCTGAGAATACTGGGGGAACTCGGCCGTCTCCCACTCTCTCGCGCTCTCTCTGCCCCTCTTTTTCTTCTGCTACAAATATTCCAGCGGACATATGCTTCCCCAGTTCACTGCAGAGCTTATGGTGTTTGTTAGTCCGACACATCCAGGCTCAGGGTGTGTGAAAGTGATTTGATCTTCCGCTCTGGAAGCTTCATTACCTGGGTCACAGTCCGACTCTGCGAGGTGTGATGCTTGATCTGCGGCAGGTGTGTGAAGAACTGGAGCATCATTGACACCAGGTCTCACTGACTTTGTCTGACACAAACAGGAACTGCTCCCGTCCTGAGAAACGAGCTTCCATGTGACAAATCTGAAGACGAACAAGGAAAATTATTTTAGTCCCACTGTCTATGTATTAGTCGGTAACATGAATTCTACATGATCCAAAACAATCATTTATCAAGTCAAGTCATCTTCATTTTTATAGCGCTTTATACAATACAGATTTATACAAGCAGCTTTACAGTGAAAAACAGGAACATGATTCAATGATGCAAATATAATTAATTTCTGCTGTAAAGCAGCTCTTTAGTTGAAATCAGTTCAGTGCTGATTCCGTTTGGTTCAATGTGCAAAATTCATCAATTATGGAATGAGTTCAATTCATCTACAAATCAGCTCATGTCATCATCCGCTCAGTTAAATTCAATAGTGTCAATGAATTTATGGTCATTAGTAGGGGCCAAGCTGGTCAAAACAGGTTATTGGTGGGTATAGCTATATACAGTATAGTTATACTATAAAGTTTAGCCGACTCTGGGCACAAGTTTCATTAAACTCTATTGGTAACGACGGAATTAGTGACCATAATTGGCTTTGGGATACGGACCTCTGGTTGTGGCCTGCTTAGTCAAGAAAACAAACCAGGAAACATGTTCCAAATCTATCATAAACTGGCACAAGCTGTTTTTTTACTACAACACATAATTAAAAAACAATAATAATATATTATTGGCAGCGTTGCGATTAGATATTCAACGTGTTTAGATAAAAACACAGGTACACTGAACAGGCATAACATTATGACCTAATATTGTGTTGAAATAACGTTTCTATTAAAAGGGTGTACATGGTCAGCAAAAATAGGTAGGTGGTACGTGTCAAAGTAACATCCACATGGATGGCAGGACCCAAGGTTTCCCAGCAGAACATTTGCCCAAAAGCATCACACTGCCTCTGCTGGCTTGTCCCATAGTGCATCCTGGTGCCATGTGTTCCCCAGGCAAGCAACACGCAGGCACCTGGCCATCCACATGATGTAAAAGAAAACATGATTCATTAGACCAGGCCACCTTCTTCCATTGTTCTGTGGTCCAGTTCTGAAGCACTGTTGGTGCTTTCGGCAGTGGACAGGGGTCAGCATGGGCACCCTGACTGGTCTGCGGCCCCATATGCAACAAACTGTGATGCACTGTGTATTCTGACACCTTTCTATCAGAACCAGCATTAACTTCTTGAGCAATTTGAACTACAGAAGCTCGTCTGTTTGATCGGACCACACGGGCCAGCTTTCACTCTCCACGAGCATCAATGAGCCTTGGCCACCCATGACCCTGTCGCCGGTTCACCACTGTTCCTTCTTTGGAGCACTTTTGATAGATACTGACCACTGCAGACCGAGAACACCCCACAAGAGCTGCAGTTTTGGAGATGCTCTGACCCAGTCGTCTAGCCATCACAATTTGGTCCTTGTCAAACTCGCTCAAATCCTCACGCTTGCCCATTTTTCTTGCTTCTTACACATCAACTTTGAGGACCAAATGTTCACTTGCTGCCTAATATATCCCACCCACTAACAGGTGCCGCGATGAAGAGATAATCAGTGTTATTCACTTCACCTGTCATAATGTTATGCCTGATCGGTGTATAGGCTAGACACACAATCATTTAAATTCAGTGTGAAATTAAATCCTATTAATTTCCTCATTCTTACAAAAATCACACATTATCAAAAATATATATTCTTGGTTAAAAATAAACATGCTAACATGGTAGAAATATTTAAAAACCATGTCATATAAATATGGTAATAAAATAGCAGACTACAATGGTATTATCATATTGTTTGAGTATGTATTAATGTTAATACTATTGTGTTTTTGGACAAATCGTGCAAAAACATGTTTTGGACACCAATGTGATAAAATACCATGGTATTTAAGTACTTTATAGCACCATTTAAATACCATGATATTTGAATCCTAAACAGTAACAGTACACTACTATGATATATTATACATATCAACGTAACATGGTATTACCATCTGGTATCATAAGTGAACCATGGCGCCGCCATAGTAATTTTTTTATAGTGCCAACAGCCCAGCATCACATTTCACACATTTCTCTAAAACATGGGCTGAAACTGGCATAAAACACTCCCAAAGACACAAACACGCCTCTCCAAAAGAAAGACATATCTAGAGCTCCCTCTTATGGCCACCAGCTGTGTCGAGCAGCAGGTTAAATAAATCCCCTCCCATCCGCTCGTGAAAAGAATGAAAAAGAGGGATCAAAATCCCCCCTCGCTCCAGCCCCGCTGAAATGCCAGACATCCAGAGAGAGGCTGCGCGAGCACCTGAGATCCACATTACAGTACCTTCACAGACTGCAGGCCTTACCCAACATCTGTCCACTAATCACACACAGATGACAGTAATGTTAATTAAAGTTAATGTAATCAAACTCCATCCATATGGCCTTGTCCCTGATTAGTAAGAAATGCTTTTTTTATCCTGCTGTAACTTGTTAGATTAGCGCCACGCTTCATCACAATGAAGTCTGGAACCAAACAACACACAATAGGCCATATTGAAAGACTTTTAAAGATTAAAGTAAAAAGACACACAGAAACAGACAGCAACAAACTGTGAACACATTTAATAAGTATTGTGCAATTAATAACTGTGAGCATACTGTGAGCCGCATGTTGTATTTTTACTATTTTAGATGGTATATACACACATATAATTTTACTATATATAAGCGTTGTAACTTTATTGTTAATTTATGTATGTATATATACATATATATATATATATATATATATATATATATGTGTATATGTGTATATATATATATATATATATATATATGTATGTATGTATGTATGTATGTATGTATGTATGTATGTATGTATGTATATACATACATACATTATATAAATTAACATTATATAAATAAATAAAATAAATAAATAAAATAACATTTGTATATATTTTTTGTTTGTTTGTTAGTTTTGTTTTTTTGTTTTTATTTATATAATGTAGAGAACATAATTATTAAATAGATATTAATAATAGATACCCCTGGACAACAAAACCAGTCATAAGTCGCACGGGTATATTTGTATATTAGCCAACAATATATATATGGGTCAAAATTAAAGATCTATATAAGTAAAGATTATGTTCCATGAAGATATTTAGTACATTTTCTACCGTAAATATATCAAACATTTATTATTAGTAGAAATATGCAATGCTAAGGACTTCATTTGGACAACTTTAAAGGCGATTATCACAATATTTCGATTTTTTTTGCACCCTCAGATTTCAGATTTTCATAGTTGTATCTTGGCAAAATATTTTCCTGTTCTAACAAACCATACATCAATAGAAAGCTTATTTATTCAGATGATGCATAAATCTCAATGTCAAAAAATTGACCATTATGACTGCTTTTGTGGTCCAAGGTCACATTTAGATATTTAGAATTAATAACAGATATTTATAATAAATTAATAAATACAAACACACACACACACACACACACACACACACACACACACACACACACACACACACACACACACACACACACACACACACACACACACGCACACGCACACGCACAGGCACACACACACACACACACACACACACACACACACACACACACACACGCACACACACACACACACACACGCACACGCACACGCACAGGCACACACACACATCCAGTGAGATGTTTGTATGCATAAAGAGTCTGACAATAGTCTCTATGCTCCACATGGAGATCTGATCACATCTTCATTGAGTCTGTCTGTGATTACATGAAGAAACAGAAACTTTAGTACATGAGACAGACTAAATCCAGAAGAACTGTGGCAACGTCTCCAAGACACTTGAAGAAACCTTCCTACAAAACTACATGAGTTTTTCTGTTTCTTCATGTAATCACAGACAGACTCGATTTGTGATGATGGATTTGTGCATAAAAATAAACATCTCACTGGATTATTTCAACTAATTGCAAAATGAATGTTTGTTCATGTAAACTGATATTTCCTACTGACACACTACAGTAAGAGATATAAATAACTGGCTTAAAATCATTTTTACTGTGAAAATACCAATGTGCCTGAGACTTTTGCACAGTATTATTTAATATATAAAAAATTACATTTCCAGATCTTGTTTAATAATAATAATATACTGTGTGTGTATCTATATATATAATTATTATTTATTTTTTTAATATACAAGATCTGTAAATGTTGTACACCAGACTTGAATTTGTTTTATCCACATTGAAACCACTGTTCAATTCATCACATGTGCTAAATACTCTAGGATACCACGGCAAAATAAATCAAGTAATTTGTTTTTTCATTTGCATTTTATATTCTTAGCAGTAAATAACAGTATTCATAACAGTGAATGTGTAATTTTGTTAAAACCTGTTAAAGATGCATTCGGTCGAGTTTCGGAATTGGAAATACAGATTTCTTTTACACTACACATCAACTTAGGCTTCCCACAACACAAAGTGACAAGCAGTGTGGATTACACACGGCCTACGGGTTACAAGCTCCCGATCGCCTACTCCGAGAGGGTTTGCCAGGATTTCTGCAAGGACGCCCACTCTCTGACTACAGAAAATATTGTGCATAACCGTGTAAATGAAAACTGAAATCAGTGAAATGCAATTACGGCTAGAGAGAAACAAATAAACACATCCTGCATGGCACGTGTGTTAAAAGCAGTCGAGCAGGGAGATTTACGACACGGGTGGTGAATTAGAGCAGCCTCCAACCAGTGGCCTGTTGAATCGACCGTCCATTTATTGGCCATAGAGAAATGAGCCCCTGCTCCCTCGAGCTGTCAGTAAATTTAGGACCTCACTGGGGTTGTAAAAGACTGTGTTGCTTGTCATTGTGTCATTAGGCTATTATGAGCCTATTTCACCCCCTTTTCAGTCAGAGAGTTTAAGATGTCTTCACTTACATAAGACCTATATTGATGGAAACTACGTTGAATGGAATTCAAAAGGGGTTGGCAAGACATTTTAATGTTTTTGAAAGAAGTCTCTTATTCTCACGAGGTAAAAACAGTAATATTGTGACATATTTCAATTTAATGTTTTCTGTTTTCTGAAAAAGCAACATTTTCATCATTACTCCGTAACTCTGTCACATGATCCTTCAGAAAACCTTCTAATATGATGATTTGCTGCTCAAGAAACATTTTTACTCTCAGTATTGATAACAGTTGGTATGCTTAATATTTTTGTCGAAACCATGATACTATACATGATACATCAAGGCTGAGTAAAACTATTTATTTCTTTTGTTTTTACATCACTGACCCCATTTTTTGAGCATATCATACACAGTGTACATATAGACTGTCAAAGCAAGGAAAAACAACTATTTTAATATGGAGCTGAAAAAATACACTTTGACTGTTATGAATACTGTTATTTACTGCTATGATAAAATACAATACATTCTTTTTTAAATATGTTAAAATACTTGCTTCCAATTACTTTCGATTCCAAATTTTAAATCTGAACCAAAAAGTGTAAATATCGTTGTGCTTTCAAACCCCACATAGCAACATTAGTTCAACCAATAGTGTGAGTTTGGGGGCGGGGCTATCTGTTTGGCTGGCCAACAGCAAAAGGGAGGCGTGTTCAATTTAAAAACAAGTGCAGAAACAGCTTTAATATTGGACAGATGGATTTTTTTAATTACTTTACTCTTTATTTAATACCCTTTATTTAATTTACCTAACCTTTTCTTTTCCCTTTCTGTTTTCTCCTGTTGCATTTTTTTTTTTAAAGGCCTAATGGTCAAGGCAATGGAATGCATAGATTAGGGTACGTCTGGGTCAGGTCCCTGTATTTGCGCGCTGACAAGATGAGTGACAGATGATTGACTTCTGCGATTGATGTTCATTCTGTTAGTGCCACGTGGCTGAGCCCTCAGCTGGGTTAATAATGCCTTCAGTCCAATCAATAGATGGGAAGATATTACTAAACAAACATCTCTGTTTACCAAGGAACAGTAAAACAATCACCGCAATTTGATTTTTCGGTCATTACTGCAAATGTTCTTGTCTCTGCCGCTCGCCGATGGTAATGTGGAGATTTAGAGTAATTGGAATCGATGAGCACGTCGTTGCACACAGAGTCTGTGCTCAACAGCTTCTCTCAGCAGAGATCAGCATCCGTGGATGCACACGTACCGGCGTGCTACAGATTACGAGATTGCGCAATCGCCGCAAACTGTTCGGCAGCCAGACAATTAAACAAAGCAAATGTTTTATATGCTACCGTTGGCCTAGTAAAGTAAAGAAGGTCTTTTCAAACATTTCTGAAATGTATTTGGCTCAAGACTGTCTTCTCCAATGACCCTTAGCACTGCATCAAGAAGGAAAAAAGGACAGAGAATAAAAGCGAGAAAAGAAAAATGTGTTTCCACTCAGTCGTCCTGGTGTCTAACGTGCAGGGTGCACTGATGAGCTAATAAAACCGAACAAAGTTTTGGACCATTTCTGAAGATGATTGTGTGTCTGTAGATGAGGCTCGGTGCGAGTGTGACACTAAGATGCCCCGGCTCATTAGGGGGTGGCTTCTCTACCCACCTCCCCCTGCAGCGGGGGCGGAGGGGGGCGCCCCATGCCAGGCCCCCTATCTACGACTCCCTTTTGTTTTTTAATGTTTAAAATCGATTAAGAGATGATCTGGCCCGGCAGCTAATTAAAAAAAAGCAGGTGCCAGAGTGTAAACAGCCGTGGCGCCAGGAGCTGACATAGAGCGGCACAATTATTCATCCCAAACGCTCAGACCTCATAAAGGCGAAAAGGCGCAAAGACAGACTAATGGAGACTGACTCACCCTCTAACGCACTCACATTCTTCCTAAGAGTCTGCAGCAGTGTAAGGCAAGACAGCTTAAATGACAGTGACGAGACTGAGGGAAACACAAACGCCTCTCTAGGTCATTCCTACTATCCTACAATACATGTTCTCATAATATATATAATATTACGATTCAGATTTGCTAAATTTTGAAATGGCATGAATGGGGAATAAACATTTTTGGATAAACTATCATTCTAAGACATTTAGGGCCAGATTTACAGATTTAGAGCGCAATTCAATAAAAGAACTAACTGATGGGAGTGGAAAGTTCTGCGCGTGATGCATTTGTAGTTAAATGTATGGGAGGAGAGTATTTAACTGAATTATGCAAGGCGATTTACTAAGTATTGCACTAGTCAATTATTTACTGCCTAAAAAAAGCATGTGTTAACCCATTTTGTGCCTGTGTTGTTAGTAGATCACCCGGACCTGATTATCAGCGGCTCTGCTCGTTTGCGACTCTACACTAATTTGCGATGTTCTTGGTGGATTGCGTTGATCATTATGGAAATGATCCCTTGATCTCCTTATCAAAACACATGCGAGGAAGATGTTAAACAGCAAAATTAAAACTGCTTAATGTAACTGAATGAATTGTCGACCCAGGACAAGCTATAGAATTGTGAACAGGGGCGGGCTGGCTATCTGGAGCACCGGGAGTTTTCCCGGTGATCAGCTGTACAATGTTGGCCAGCCAAATTACATATATATAAAGAATGATAAATTTAAGTAGCCGATATCCTTCCGTGTTCTGTTAGGCCAGACTAATGTCCTGCACAGCCCACTTGGGTCAAAAATTTAAAGTTTAGCTTGCTTACACAGTTCAGTGGTTTAAAAACGCTCATCACTGTCAAAATGCTTGAGATATCCAATCAAATCAAAGAAGGTGGGATTTACTCTTCAAGGAAGCCAAGCGCTGCGATTTTTAACACTTGAAAAATGCTAGCCGAGGTAAGAAACAGCAATATTTGCAAACTGTTTATGATTTAAAAATGTTAAATGACCGACATTGATTTCCAGGGTTGCAAACTACTACTGACCTTTTTGAATTTCTCAGATTTTAATTTCGAATTTAATCGATCGACAGCACTAATATACAGATATTCATACAACAAAACATTTGGGGGCCATGAAAGTTTTGTGAACATGATCAAATCTGGCCCTAAATGTCTTAAAATTATAGTTTACCCAATGATAATTAAAAATACTTTCTTGTGATGAAAGTCACACAGGTTTGGACCAACCTGAGGGTGAGTAAGTGATCTTGAATTTTTGGGTGAACTATCCCCTTAACATACTGGATAATAAATGAAACTTTTTTTAGGATATTAAGTTAGAATATGACATTATTTCATTTTCTTTGATCACAATTTCACAATTAGGAGAACATATGGGTAGTTTTGAAATTGTTTTATATTTTAAATGTCCCTAAGAGCTATACATATCTTAACAATTTATTGCAATTTATTTATAAATGTATAAACTGGTTTCTTCATTTTTGGTTTCTGTAAACAAAACACGTCACCAATTTCTTGGGAATTTTGCTGTAATTGAAAATCGATGCATCCTCAATGCAGGGTCATAGAAATGATCTGAAAAGTGGGCAGGCCACATTATTATAAACATGTCTCATGAATATTAATTAGGTGAGGTGTCATCCAATAGTCCTGCTGAAAAACAATGAGTAATAGCCATATTTTTTCCCCTTTCACTAAGAAAAACTAAATTGTATAAATAAATCCACACTCAATCCCTCATTGAGTTTTGACTTACTCTAAACATTTTCTGAAGGTCTGTTATAAAGTCCTTTTATAGAAATTCTTACTTAAGTTACAAGACAATCATATTGATTTTTATAAAGTTATAGAGCTCAAAGGGTAATGCATAGCAGGAAAGAACAACAACACTTTGGAAATGTGAGTTTGGTCTGTTCTTATTGTCTCCATCTCATTATGACTGAGATATAAAAAGAAACAATGCTACCACGCTGGGCCGGTGCATGTCACGGTGTTACCAGAGCTATCTCCATCTTATTGACAGACAAGGGAAGGGACATGAAATTTCATTAAAGTGTAACATAGCAGAACATAAATCAGTGCCTTTGAAAACACACATGAGAGTGATAGACAATGGAATAACTCTCTTTGACATGTGAGTTCACAGACGCACTGGGGATACTGGCGGATTTCAACGGAGCCATCAAAGAGAGCCATCCAAGATTTGTGGCCTTTCATGTGTCCCTATGGCAATGCCACAGCGCTAACCGTGAAATTTAAACGGGTTACTGTATGGTGCCTCTGAGTCACTTTAAATGAAGGGTTCTGTAAGGATGAATCTGACAGAAAGGAAAGAGTGTCGATACTGTAGGGATGTGTATGATAAATCTTTCACTGGGCTATTCAGTCTCTGTGTGACCTGTACTCATAGAAACCATTAAGCAGAGTGAGCTTATAAAATTCATACAGAGTTGAAGAATCAGCCATGGTTTTCTGAGACCACGGTAAATGGTTCTTAATGGCAATCTGAAACCATTTACGGCTCGGCTCGAAGGCCAGCGCATGCTGTGGGGTGGTTTGCTGAAGGACAAACTTTGGAAAATGCTTTTCGAGAAACCTAACAATGTCACTAAGCTCTTGTAATGCACAAGGACAGGTGCATGCACTCAGAAATGAGTCCAATCTTTATACTCTCAGTGGCTTTTCATTGGATGCATGCACACGTGCATCTAAATATGGACAAACATGACATTGTGTGCTATTTGCATATAATGATTATGATTCCATCCAGGTTGCAAATTATGCAAAATAATGTAAGTGAAAATTTTCTTTTATTAAATTTGATGAATGCCTTGTGGTTTAGACCACAAAAATAAAAAAACTTTTAGTAATTTGATTTATTGCCAAATAAAAAATGTATCCACCTCAAACAAGTTTGTACATTGTTATGCACATTTGGGAAATGTATTAATTATATTTATGATAAAATTATATTATTAATCTGAAACAATATAAATAGCTTTTTTAAATCAAATTCCTAAAATTTGCACAAAAAACAAACTTGCTTGAGGTGGATACATTTTTCTTTATTGAATAATATAAATATGCTTAGGAAGGTGGTATATGTCAAAGTAACATCCACATGGATGGTAGGACCCAAGGTTTCACACTTCACAGGTAAGCGACACACACCGGCCATCAACGTGATGTAAAAGAAAACGTGATTCATTAGACCAGGCCACTGTCTTCCATTGGTCCGTGGTCCAGTTCTGATGCTCACGTGCCCACTGTTAGCACTTTCGGCAGTGGACAGGGGTCAGCATGGGCACCCTGACTGGTCTGCGGATATGCAGCCCCTTACGCAACAAACTGCGATGCACTGTGTATTCTGACACCTTTCTATCAGAACTAGTATTAACTTCTTGAGCATTGTTATGCCTGATTGGTGTATACACTATATTGCCAAAAGTTTTGGGACGTGCCTTTACATGCACATGAACTTTAATAACATCCCATTCTTAATCCATAGGCTTTAATATGGAGTTGGCCCACCATTTGCAGCTATAACAGCTTCAACTCTTCTGGGAAGGTTTTCCACAAGGTTTAGGAGTGTGTTTGTTCCAACAAGTCATGTTGGAACAGGAAGGGGCCATCCGCAAACTGTTCCCACAAAGTTGGGAGCATGAAATTGTCCAAAATGTCTTGGTATGCTGAAGCATTAAGAGTTCCTTTCACTGGAACTAAGGGGTCAAGCCCAATCCCTGATAAACAACCCCACACCATAATCCCCCATTCACCAAACTTTACACTTGGCAAAATGCAGTCAGGCAAGTACCGTTTTCCTGGCAACTGCCAAACCCAGGCTCATCCATCGGATTGCCAGACAGAGAAGCGTAATTCATCACTCCAGAGAACACGTCTCCACTGCTCTAGAGTCCAGTTGCACCACTGTATTCCAAGTTATATATTATTAATAAAATAATACAAATATGTATTGTTCCCAAAGAAAAACTCTGGGCCTGTTCATCAAGCATAATTAGAGAGGAAACTTATAAACTTTTTATAAAGCTACTGCACTTCCGAGTTTAATCAGTGCAGTTTGGGAGATTTGGGGGCTTTGGATGGCTAAAATTCCCTTCAGCTCATGAAAAGTTCACTGGTCAAATTGCCTCTAAACTGTATCACATTATTTCCACTAGTAAAAGGCATAAATCTGACCTTTAAAACAGTGACAATTAAAAATGCATCAAACCCTGAGAGGGTGGCTCCTGCGCTGACGGTTCAACCACATAGAGACAGAGAAAGAGAGAGTCTGGCTGGAACTCACAGAACGGCACCGCGGGGGGGTCATAGAGAATGAAAAAAGAACTTCACACATGGTGGTGCGGGGTTCTCTGCTGACTCGGTTTTGTCTTTCTCCATTACCGACTGTTTGAAGTAGATAAAACAGTCGGTGTGTAATGGTGGCCCGGCCGACCTGCGTGGCGGCTCCTCTGTCTGGCAGTTCCTCAGAGGGGATTGTGGGCAGGAGTGGGATAAATGTTGGGTGACTGCTGGCGAGGTGGAATGGTGGAGGATATGAAGCTTTTAAAAAAAGTACATATAGCCTTTGATTGCGCTTCCAGCAGATATGCATGTGTGCCAGTATCTTCACGTGCATCTCTGCCAAAACCTCTCCGGCAGGTCAGAATAGAATGATAATTGACCCAGTGAATCAAAAAAGCCTTTATCTGAGATGCAGTTGGAGCTCTCCTTGGATCAGGTGCATCAAATCCTATTTCAGTGATCTGACGATCACAACCACTGACTATCTCTCGCTCTCTATTACGCAATCACACAAGCAGAGGAATCGACAAAAAAAAAAAAAACAGATGCAGCGTTAACAACAATGCAATTTAAATCAATTTCACTTCAAATTTAAAAACATCATTAAAGTCACAGTTATACATTTCAGTTATGTTGCCAAGTAACCTGACTAATTTCAGGGACTGAATGAATTATGTGTCAGAAAATGCATTACAAAATGCATTTTGTACTCGTTCTGTGGAGGAAAATGCATTTTTTCCACTAAATGGTTTTTAAACATTCCATTTCATGATTCACAAGATCTTGATTGATTTCGTCTACTGGAATTAGGACTGGGAATTGGCACTGATTTCCCAGTTAGTTTTCATTCTGATTCACAAGGTTGATTTGATTTGATATGATTCACTTGATTTGATTTAAGGTAATATGCCAGAAACTAGGAGAGGGTATCTCCACAGATTTCCCAATTCAGTTCAATTCAGAAAAAATAAAATAAAATTTGAATCGAGGAAATAGGGTAAATCAACACATTTTGAGAACTGTTTAGTTTCAGATTCACAAGATTGATTCACTTCAATTATTATTTGGTTTGATCTGATTCAAAAGGTTCACAAGATGATTGAAATCAATGCTGATTTGCTTTGAGTCGATGCCAGAAACCATTAAATAATTATTCACTTTTCCATGTTGAAACAGAAAGCTGAGATGAGAAAACACAAAATGCAGTTATACTTTAATGCATTTATTCCTCATTCTGTGGAAGACATTTGAATTTTTTTTACAAAGGTTGTTTTTGTGAATCATGAAATGCATTTTTTCCACTAAATGTTTTTTTTTAAATGTTCCATTCATGATTCAGCATGTCACATGCATTTTGTCCATGAAATAAATTCCATTATGTATTTTGTCCACATATTTTATGCCAAAATAAGATTAAAAATATATATTTAGCAATTTGCATAAAGAAAATTATGCCTATTTTAGGACCATCAAGGTTTTTTTGGGGCATTGTGCCATTTTTCGTGGTTATTAAACACAATCTCCCTCCAAATTAATGTTTAATGTTTTACTTTTGAGGTTTTTAAACTGCTAATTAACATTACAATTTTTTTATGAGTATGAAATATGAACATTAACAGTTGCAGTTTTTTTGTCAGGTTTGACATTTACCAATTAAGTTTAAATATGATTTTTAAAGTCAGCAAGATTGCACCTGTACCTGACCCCCTGTGACTTGCCCAAAAACATCATTGGTGTATGTCGAACCTGACAAAAAAAGAATACCATGTTGTCAGTCCACAGATCTGTTAATTGTCTGTTATGAGATGCCCTGTGGCTGTGATAGTCCTCTGGGCATCTCTGTTGTTTGGTGTGGCCTCTTTCTTCCCATCATTCCTCGCCAAAGCAGTTCACACAAAAGAGTGAGAGCCAAGAGCAGTGACTCGGACCACAGACTGTTCAGCAAAATCCTGGCCTGGCTTGAGAGTGCCATACACACACCTCTCTTTGGTGCAATTACCTCCTGCCAGTTTCAGTCTGTCACAAAGCAGTACTGCATCATGATTCTATTGATTCACACGATCTTGATTGATTCATTTTGATTTAAGACTAGGAATTCCATTCTGATTCACAAGGTCTTGATTTGAATTAATTCCATTCTAATTTTATTTGATTCTATGCGATACCAGGAACTATAGGACTGGGCACTGTCGCTGATTTTCCAATTAAATTAAATTCAGTTTGTTTCCAATCTGATTTGTTTTCATGCAATGAACTAGTGTTGGGCATCAACACTGATTTAAAAAAGAACATTCAGTTTCTGATTTACAAGATTTATTCAATCCAGAGGAGTAATTCACTTTAAAATGAAAATGATCCTATAATTTACTCACCCTCAAGCCATCCTAAGTGTATATGACTTTCTTCTTTCTGATGAACACAATCAGAGGTATATTAATAAATATCCTGACACTTTCAAGCTTTATAATGGCAGAGAACGGGGCTCATGAGTTTGAAGTTTAAAAAAGTTCAAGAGGCGTCGACTTTCTTAAGTTGAATACGGAAAGCGGGATGCCCGACGCTAGATATTTTACTTTATAAAGTTTTAAATATTGATATTTTTCTCACACAAATGCCTAGCTTTGCTTTAGGTGGCCTTTATTAACCCCCTGGAGCCGTGTGGAGTATATTTATGATGAATGGATGCACTTTTTTGAGATTCAAACTTGTGGGCCCCGTTCACTACAGTTGTAAAGCTTGGAAACATCAGGATATGTATTAATATACCTCTGATTGAGTTCATCAGAAAGAATAAAGTCATATACACCTCATATGGCATGAGGGTGAGTAAATCATGGGGTAATGTTCATTTTAAAGGGAAATAATCCTTTAAGGCAAGACATCCCAGGTAAAAATTTACTAATAGATATAACCATAGTTCCTCTGTTGATGAACATTTCTTGTATTATACGTTTAGTTGCAGGAGAAAAAAATAATTTTGAGAAAATGGCCTTTAAAGACTATTCTGTAGTAATTTAAATCTACAGACACAAATAGATGAAGTGGTATAAAAGATACACTTAGAAGTATTTTATTTCCACTAGTCTGAAAAAAACACTTTATGAAAAGCCAAAAAGCCCAAAATCTCAAAATTCACAGATGCATGAAAAAAGGGTTTTTGCCTGTAGTGTCTCGTCTTAAAATAGATGCCAGGACATATGGCTGGTATCAAATCCACAAATTCTTGATCGCTTCAAATTCTAAAAGATTTAATTTGGTTTGATTTGATATTAAGTTACTAATTTCCATAATAAGCTACTACCACAATCTCCAAACACTCAAGTATTCCTACAAAAGCCTGTTTCCACCTGAAGACATACAGAAATAGGTACATTTTCTCTCCTGCACAACCACCAGCCGTCCTCTGTCCTTCTCTAGTGCCAAATGGACTGTGAGCGATTGAATAAAGACCAGGGTCTTAATTGAGCCCATTCGTCTAGACTCCTATAGCCATTCTTTTCTGTCTAATTACCTGTGTGAGTGAGTGTGTGTGTGTGTGTGTGTGTGTATGTGTGTGTATGTGTGCAGTTGGCTGGACTACACCTCCTCTGATGAGAATCGTATGAGACACAATACACCAATAGCTTTGAGTGGACAGTTCCTTAGAATTCTTCTAAACGCATAAATACTGCAGTATAAATTTACCAGAATTGAATCCAGCATATTTGCTGCGATGGAGAGCTGTCTTGACTGTTCTTGCTTTTGTCATTACAGACAGAAATATAGTAAATTATATTCTTATATTTTACTATATTCAAACTACAGTTCCAGTCCGCAAAGTAATTACTTATTCCAAAGAAGAACCGATTTCATTCAAAAACAGATTATTCTGTGTGAATCACAGTTTAACCGATTCATTCTCTTTGGCTTTGTTAGGAAAATAATAGACAAAGTAACTGGCAACATTTTGCATGAAAGATACAGTAAGTTTATCAATATTAACTGTTTCTATATTTAACTTTTGTATAAAAGAAATCACTTGCAATCAGATACATTTGTGTGACAGTGGTGGTCCGTAAGGGAATATCTCGGGAAGGCTGATATGTAAATCAATAAACCACAGGTACATTTACTAATAGTTATGTTCCTATACACAGATGATATGTCAATGATATGTTGCAATAGTCTTGATAATTAATGAGGTGTTAAAAGCCATGTTTCCACCGCAGGAACTTTCCCCAGGAACTATAGTTGTGGTCTATAGTGACTTTGCGGTGGGTGTGTTTCGACCACAGGGACCAGGGTCTAAATGAAGTTCCGGGTAAAAATCTTCCCCTCAGAAAGTCCCTGCTTGCGAGGTACTACTTTACCACCGAAATTTGTCCCAGGAACTTTTTTCCCCCAGACCTGCTGCTTTTCCATCGCGGTCTAAAGTACCGTGAAGATTAGTCCGGTGACGTAGGACTGCACGTGACTTTTCAATTCCCACTGGATTTCATCCTCCGCAAATAAACTTAATAAAGCCTGAACCTCATTGTCAGTCCATCGGTTGTATTTTTTAAACTTCATTGTTGATTTGAATAGCAAAGGACTCTTACTGCAGGCACCGCAACAGAATTTTAGGTTGAAATAAAATGCTGCGTGAGCTCAACCAATCAGCATGTTCAGCACACAAGTCCCACCCCCGAAAGTTCCTGAACTTTGAAAAAGTACTACCTCGCGAGCAGGGCTGTTTTGAGGGAAAATTTTTTACCCAGAACTTAATTTAGATCCCGGTTCCTGCGGTCGAAACACACCGAGTACCACCTGAAAGTCCCTAGTTCCTGGGAAAAGTTCCAGTGGTGAAAACGTGGCTAACAATGGAGTTTAAAAAATATGAAAGATGGACAGACAACGAGGTTCAGGCTTTATTAAGATATGTGGAGAACAAAATGGAAAGTTGAGCGCAGTGGCGTAGCAAATAAAAGCATACTCCCCCTAGCCCCCACCACCCAAGTACATCGAAGAAACATTTATAGACGTTCACTGTAGCGTATCAGAAAAAATACCATACCAAAACACTCTAGCCAACAACTTTTCACAACCAGAACGGAACAAAAAAATAACCAAGGCTCTGCCAATGTCTATACTAAACTACTGCATGCAAGCACAAACTATCTTGGCACAGCGGCCCAAAATGTAACAACACAAAAGTACTCACTAATTTTAGTTGCATTCTCCGGGCCTTTCTTTAGGCAAATTCACCCAAAATCTCCTTGGTGTTTAATTCACGGCTTCGTGCTTTCATGGAAAGAATTGCTAGTCCCAATAGTTTGTTCTGCGACATGGTGCTCCACAAATAATTTTTTAAATAATTTATTACCTTTTAGTTTTGAAAATGAGCACTCCACTGAAGCAACAGTAACAGGGATGGTAAGAAAGAGAACTAAAAAGTTGCTCTCAAAAATCAAAACACTGGCTAGATCTTGAACTGTTGTCATCCCAGAGATTTGTCTTTTAAAGGCTGCACTGAATGTGATCAATTGTTGAGGAAGTAAGGGCTGAAGACAAGTATTTGTTGTATCTCTCCACTAACCTCTCACATGATATTTTCTTCTATTTTCTAATTTGGCGATTTGCACTTAGTACAGTGTCATTAAAAAATGACGGCGTACTTCTGAGCAGCCGTGGGTGCAAAAATAACAAATGTACACAAGAAATTACTGCACATGACATGCATACAAAAATATATATTTATCGTAGGCACAAATTAAAATTAATTCCCTAATTTTAATTAAAGGGTCCACCTGGACAGGCCCCCAATCCACCCGGGCCCATTTGCACATGCATACGCCACTGGTCACGCGCAGTCCTAAGTCACCGGACTAATTGGCCTAATCCTCATGGTACTTTAGACCACGATGGAAATGCAGACAGCAACAGGTCTCGGGGAACAAATTGTTCCAGGTAATTTCGGTGGAAACTTTGCTATAATGATCTCTTACACATGACAATATATCAAAGGAATCAACAAAACAAATCTCGCCATGTCATATAGCCTACAGACTGAAGAGATGATCATAATGGATTGCCCAATAACTTTTAACATTTACTCACCTATGTATATCTAAATATATATACAAAAGCTAAGTAAAAATAAATCTGCCTCCTTCTGCATCGTTTTACAGAAGCAACTATGCAAGCCAATCAGCTTTCGGTATCACTTTAGTCTAATATCAAGCCGGCTCGTGGTGAAGACAATGGGTGAATCTTTAAGATTTAGACAAAATATAGATTACATTTTAAAACACAACATAGATATACAGATATGGCATAACTAGGGAGTATGCGATAGAGTTCCTATAGTCTATAATTTAATTAAAATTGCATCTATATGTTGTATACATCTTGAAGATTCACCCATTGTCTTCACCACGAGCCGGCTTGATGATACTCTAAAGTGATACTGAAAGCTAATTGGCTTGCATCTCTGACAAATGAATGGTTATATATGCAGAGGGAGGCAGATTTAACTTAGCTTCTGTATATATATTTTATTTTATATATAATTTGTCATATGTATTCTATTAAATTACAAATCACACACACACACACATATATATATATATATATATATATATATACAGTATTGTTCAAAATAATAGCAGTACAATGTGACTAACCAGAATAATCAAGGTTTTTAGAATATTTTTTATTGCTACGTGGCAAACAAATTACCAGTAGGTTCAGTAGATTCTCAGAAAACAAACAAGACCCAGCATTCATGATATGCACGCTCTTAAGGCTGTGCAATTGGGCAATTAGTTGAAAGGGGTGTGTTCAAAAAAATAGCAGTGTCTACCTTTGACTGTACAAACTCAAAACTATTTTGTACAAACATTTTTTTTTTCTGGGATTTAGCAATCCTGTGAATCACTAAACTAATATTTAGTTGTATGACCACAGTTTTTAAAACTGCTTGACATCTGTGTGGCATGGAGTCAACCAACTTGTGGCACCTCTCAGTTGTTATTCCACTCCATGATTCTTTAACAACATTCCACAATTCATTCACATTTCTTGGTTTTGCTTCAGAAACAGCATTTTTGATATCACCCCACAAGTTCTCAATTGGATTAAGGTCTGGAGATTGGGCTGGCCACTCCATAACATTAATTTTGTTGCTTTGGAACCAAGACTTTGCCCGTTTACTAGTGTGTTTTGGGTCATTGTCTTGTTGAAACAACCATTTCAAGGGCATGTCCTCTTCAGCATAGGGCAACATGACCTCTTCAAGTATTTTAACATATGCAAACTAATCCATGATCCCTGGTATGCGATAAATAGGCCCAACACCATAGTAGGAGAAACATGCCCATATCATGGTGCTTGCACCTCCATGCTTCACTGTCTTCACTGTGTACTGTGGCTTGAATTCAGAGTTTGGGGTCGTCTCACAAACTGCCTGTGGCCCTTGGACCCAAAAAGAACAATTTTACTCTCATCAGTCCACAAAATGTTCCTCCATTTCTCTTTAGGCCAGTTGATGTGTTCTTTGGCAAATTGTAACCTCTTCTGCACATGCCTTTTTTTTAACAGAGGGACTTTGCGGGGGATTCTTGAAAATAGATTAGCTTCACACAGACGTCTTCTAACTGTCACAGTACTTACAGGTAACTCCAGACTGTCTTTGATCATCCTGGAGGTGATCATTGGCTGAGCCTTTGCCATTCTGGTTATTCTTCTATCCATTTTGATGGTTGTCTTCCGTTTTCTTCCACGTCTCTCTGGTTTTGCTCTCCATTTTAAGGCATTGGAGATCATTTTAGCTGAACAGCCTATCATTTTTTGCACCTCTTTATAGGTTTTCCCTCTCCAATCAACTTTTTAATCAAAGTACGCTGTTCTTCTGAACAATGTCTTGAACGACCCATTTTCCTCAGCTTTCAAAAGCATGTTCAACAAGTGTTGGCTTCATCCTCAAATAGGGGCCACCTGATTCACACCTGTTTCTTCACAAAATTGATGACCTCAGTGATTGAATGCCACACTGCTATTTTTGAACACACCCCTTTCAACTAATTCAACTAATTGCCCAATTGCACAGCCTTAAGAGCGTGCATATCATGAATGCTGGGTCTCATTTGTTTTCTGAGAATCTACTGAACCTACTGGTAACTTATTTGCCACGTAGCAATAAAAAAATATACTAAAAACCTTGATTATTCTGGTTAGTCACATTGTACTGCTATTATTTTGAACAATACTGTATATATATATATATATATATATATAGTGAGAGATTTATATTATATTATATTATATTATATTCATATACTATATTATATTATATTATATTATATTATATTAATATACTATATTATATTATAGATGTGAACCACAGGCAGTGTGATCACATTTCACTGTAAATGTTAATTTTTTTATATGGCTCTCTATTTTGCCTTCGGTCTGAGTGCAACTACAGCAAGGTCATTATGACACAATGAGTCAGACAGATATGAAGTCTACAGTGTGACATGTTTGCTCCCTGCGCTCATAACTTCACTTAAATATGGGGTGTACGACATTACATCACCATAACACACTGTAATATTGTGTCAAAAGGGCTGACATGGATTTAGTGGACCACTATGTGTCATACATAAAACCTTCAGTAGATAATACATCAGGGGAGTCATGGAAATATAGAAAAAATAGAAAGAGGATTCAGACTCACTCTTATTGGATCAGAATAAATGGGATGGTAGAACGCTGATCTGACCGTTACCTGTATCTTTCCACTTCAAGGAACCGCTGAGCACCATGACAGAATTTCTTACAGTCGCCATCAATAACTCACTTTGCGTGTACATCTCAATGCATTTAACAAGCTGTCAGGCCCGTGTGTGTTCGAGTGGAATAACTAGATGGTCAGAAACAGCTTACCAGTAATTACGCTGGCTAAGGTATAATTTCTTTCCACTCTCATTTTGGTTTCCGAAGAGGGAAGGAGTGATAAAAGTGAATTGTGGGAGGTATTTCCAGGTGGTCTCAGGTGTGGACACATTAGTCCTAGCTCACTTTGCCACGTTAATAAGCACATTTATAGGCCACAGATCCTCAGAGAGGAAAATGAACAGCATGGAGCCCAGAGGAGACAGCACCTCCTACACATGGTCTGGATAAACCCTCCCTAAAGCCAGGGATCTGATCTCTCACAGGAAAGAGGGTTTAGGCAGAGCCAGAGAATCTCAACCTGTCCAGCTTGCTTGACCCATCACCCACTGTTTAATTTGAGGATTATCCCAAAAAAAATCACTTTATTGCTGGACCGGTGTGATCTTAAAACAGTGGGGTGGCAGAAATACGATCAGACAAACATGGGAGAAAATGTTAAAATATAACAAGTATATTTACAATTCTCAATTCAAGCTTTTAGAAATTAAAACGTAAATATCATCATTATAAAATTAAGTACAGCCTACTCACCTTTTCTGATATTGGTGTTCCCATAATCCACTTGGGCATGAATAATTAATGTGGTAGATTTTTTTTTTCAGCTGTATTTACACTGTTTTATCTAAAACGATCCATCGAATGTTACCGTCATTGTGTACCAAGTATTAAGGTCTCTGTATTTAGATATTGCGTTACTTCTATTATGTAGATATGCTGTCTACACAATATCTATTGTGTTATTCACTTAGATGTTTCTAAGTAAAGCACACACTTTAAAAACGTGGTTTAATTCAGTATTATATTGTTTGAGTGATTGTTTGAAGTATTGCAGTAAAATTATCAATAACACAGTAGTCTTGTTATTGGTAAATGGACTGCATTTATATAGCGCTTTTAACAGACCAATGGCCATCCAAAGCGCTTTACATATTGCCTCACATTCACCCATTCACTCACTCATTCATACACCGACGGCGGTGTCAGCCATGCAAGGCGCCATCCAGCTCGTTGGGAGCAGCTGGGGTTAGGTGTCTTGCTCATGGACACCTCGACACTTGGACAGGTGGAACCGGGGATCGAACCACCAACCTTCCGGTTTGTAGACAATCTACATGAACCACTGAGCCACTACCGCCAATAGTCTTATTATTGTTAACTTGGGAACACGACAACAATGAAGTAAAAAACTGAAACACTTTTCCTTTCCAACAACATGGTCAAAACGGACGGATCCACGAAAACGATTAAAAACGCGGTGTTATGCCACCACGGCAGTAGTTGGCGATGCCACTTTGTAAAGAAACACTACGCATCTATAGACTGAACACGTTTTACAATTTCAAATTTTTGTAGTTTACACAGAGAAAATAACGGTATCGTTATCAAAAACATACACTTTGAAACCCAATTTCAAATGTTTGTGTTTTCAGCCCCCAAAACGCTGTTGTAAATGAACGGCCAAAATGCCTAAGTTTTGCATTTTTAATTGCAAACTATTTAAAGTTTTTTTTTATTATTATTATTTTTTATATATATAAAAATAAAAGTTTTTTCAGAATATTAACAAAAACTATAATAGTACATAAATAATGCTAAAAAAAAAAAAAGCAGACACTAAAGTCTCAATATGATGTCATTGCTTTTTAAAATAAGTAATTCTAGACTTCTGATTTGGGATTTGTCTTTCCTACAGGTAATTGCAATATACATTGCAATGTGACGGCTGCTGAATTCTGAGTAGAACCCAAAGCTGTTTGGTGTTATGCATCTCCAGAAAACAATTTAAATGTATGAAGGCTAATGCACTAATATCAATTATAGATGGAGTATTCTAATTTCCAGGATGTTGGTGTCAATGAGCTTTGAATTCTTTTATCTTTGCTCATTAACCGTCAGTGTGAGATAACCATTATTTTTCATTAAAAAGGAAAGTTGAGTATGTTATTTGTCTCATCCCTCTCCAGGTCTTGATATATTGTTCAGTCAGGTGTAACAAGCGTGCTTTGGGGATGTTTGTGAGTGCGGCTGTACTGGAGCTAATGGAAGATTTGTATTTGTCAATATAGTTGTAGTTCTAAAATCTGATTTGGTCCATCATTTAGCTTAAAATAGCTGATGACCGCACATCAATTCAATTTCATAATAATGCACCAAATGACTATGTTGCCTAGCAACAGCTGGAATATATTGCTTGGTGAAATTTTATTTTATATTAATAATGACAATAAAACAGGTGAAAAAATATCTCACATACTTTCACCTAAGAAGGTGCCACATATAGAAAATATCATACAGATTTGTGAGTGGGCATCCTCACAAAGCAACCAATCAGAGCACCCTAGCAACACCCTAGCAACACCCTTACAACGCCCTAGCAAGTTGCAAAATGCTATAAACCCAACACCGTACCAATGTGGCAGCAAGCATTAGTTAGAACAAATATAAATGATATACAACTACTTGACTACCTGAAGAACTAATCGACTAATCTTCCTAACGAATAATTGGACTTAAGCGACAATTTTCAAAAGATTTTCTTTTCATTTTCAAGCACAATGAGCAAAAATGTAAGTCTAATAAAACACTGCAGCTTGTTTTAATAACTCCTCTTTTCCCCCACCTGACATTTACCACACTAGGCCAAATGAGGTGAGTAATATTTTATGAACACAGCTTCCTTTATAGAAAGATATGGCAGAGGTGGTATAGTTTAACCTCAGTGTGCGGCGTATATCTGTCTCTCTCACAAACCCACAATCCTCGGAGGCATACAAAAGACAGCACTTTGGGTCCAGACCCCAGTCTGAATTCAGAATGAACGATTTTAGTCATTCCTCAGTGGAGTCTCCCTTTAATCGAGGTCTCTGTGGATGTCTTTCCTTCAGTCAACTGCACGAATAGAACAGTGTGCAGGCAAAGTTCCACAAGTCATGTCCGAAATTGTCTCCTGCTTTCCTGCTATGCTTTTGATGAATATTTAAAGCGCTAGAATAAAATTTTTGGAGGCAACTGGCCACATTGATTTTCAGACGTGAGGACAAACACACCGAAATTAGATGTCAAAGTCCAGATGCTGATGTTTAAAGTGAAATGTGGCTGTTTGTGTTCCCAACCAGGCTGTGAGAGAGCAGATCAATTTATTGAGAAAAAAGTCACAACTGGACGATCTTTCATCTCGTTGTATGTAGAGAATGTTGCATGAATTTCATTAAGTGCAAAACAACAGTATCCTAAATCAAATCATTTTAATGAACCATTGTAATTTGGTCTTGGTAGCATTCCAGCATCACACCAATGCTGTCAAATTACAGCATTTGAAAGGAAAAAATGTCACCAGAACTGTGTCCTACATCATGTGCTGGAATGTCAGTCTCTCGTGAACGAGCAGAAGTTAGTGATTACAGTTTGTAAAATTTTACATATGGATATTTTTCTTACACAAATGCATGGCTTCGCTTCAGAAGCACTTTGTTAACCTCCCAAAGCTGTATGGAGTACTTTTATGATGGATAGATGCAGGAGCCAGGACATTTTTTTAATATAACTCTGATTGTATTCGTCTGAAAGAAGAATGTCATACACACCTAGGATTACTTGAGGGTGAGTAAAATCATGGGCTAATTTTCATTTTTGGGTTAACTATCCCTTTAATTTTAGGGAGGCAGTTTATTAAAATTGGAACATCATATTTGAGGGTGTTTTGGCATAAAAAGAGTTTTAAAACTCCAATGTTACATTATTCATTGAAGATCAAAACAAAGGCAAAAGGTAATTTCCTAAATTTTGACTGTGGAAACAGAACTTTAAAATGTTAACTCAAATTTTAAGAACAGTAGGTTACATTTAATGGCTAAACAGAACTTAACATCAGTATTTTATAAGTTCATTCCCTGACTTTGAATCAATGTATATCACTTGACCTTGGGCTCTTAAACTTGGACCATCAGGAATCCACCCAGAAAATCCATGCACAGTAAATGACTCGATTAGACTCACAAACCAAAGACTTGGTTTATCCACAGACTTCGGTTGTGCTCTGAAGTCTTAAGTCGGTCTGAATAGTAGCTGCGCTGTTATTGAGTTCCTACTTCCTGTCCAGTTCTTTCAAACGCCCTCATTCTCAAGGTATTTACTCCACCAGAACGGACACATTGATTTCAAATATGCCTCATGGTTTGTGCCTGATGTTCAATGCGTGCAAGGAGCAATTCTAATTGACAACATCAAACTTTGAGCACAGAATTGATTATATTGAGATTGTTTAGCAGGGGGCTGAATGACCTCTGAAAATAAAGAAAGAAATGCATTCCTTCTTGAGTCCTACATATAATCTGATGGATTTGCCTGTGTGGCATAAGCAAGCATAATAGGTGGAATACACAAAAATGCCATTCTCATGCATTCAATGTTTAACACTGTATGGACAGGAGGGGATTTCTAAACTATGTTAATAAAAAATATATATAAATAACATTATGAAATAATAAAAGATAGAAAAAGACAGTGGGTCTTATTCACTAAGCATGCACGTGCACACATTTGTGCATGAAATCTGCATATGAACGTTTTCACAAACAAATCATAATTCACCAAAAACGTTCAAAACTAAAACATATTCTAAATTTATGAAAAAATATAGGAACAACTGAAACCACACACACGCAAAAAGCACTTTCTCTGTGCAGCTTTATAATTATTAAATTCATATTAAGAAGTTATATTTCATCAACACAATTATATTATATGTATTATATTATTAATACAATTGTATTTAATCTTAAATATATTTAATCATATACAGTGAACAAATAAGAAAATCTGTGTTATAACTTCAGCTATGAGGTTTCTGGATTTACTCAGTTAAAAACCTTTTCAAAAGTATCAACAGAATAAAACATGTTTCTCAAAGGGGTAGAAGTATTACAGTCCAGCAAAATATGTTTAATGTACATTGGACTATGACAAGATGAACACTTTGTGAATTTTCTCCTGATAACCTCTTAAAATGTATGTGTGAGTTTTAAGTGTGCTATCTGGCATTGTGTGTAAATGACTTGATCCCAAGGATAATTCAAATTAAATATATGTTGTTGTTTTTTCCCAACATCAAGATTCATTTCATGTAATTTTTTGTTTATGCACTAATCCCATTCTGATTGCCATTCACTTTTGGTGTTGTATGTAGACTGTACGATGATGACCTATTGAATCGTAGGCCACGATGCAATTTAGTAAAGAAGATAAACGTCATCAGCATGCGCTAGTGCTAAATAGAGCGAAAACAATCACTTTGGCAATTGTGTTTTTTCTGTGCTCTGAAAAAAAAGAGAAGGAAGCAAAATAGGGCACGCTCATGGCTACAGGAAAGAGGCCAACTTGGCATGCCAATCTTGCAAATGGAGATTGAGGTAAGTAGTTTTAAGTTTTGGCACCATGTCGCGTTCATCAAAATGCCTTTTCATGTTGCATTTTTATTGGCTAGTTAAAATATTGCAGGATATCTTTGGTCGTCTTTGAACCTCTCTCACTGCATGACATAGGACCATCATTTAGGAGCCATGCCCACAGAAATCACCACGATTGGTCATCTTTCGTCTGGGACAGCCCAAAATAATACAATGTGTACCGGGCATAAAGGAAAGGTTGGGCGGAAAGACCTTATATGGAGATGGTTTGGGCGTGTTTTATGCAAATGACTAACCTTGTGTATGCAGCTGCTCATTTAGAAAACTCAAAATTCGCTAACATAAGAGCGAATGTATGTGTGTACGCACGTGTTGCGAAATAGGCAGAGATTTTTCGTGAGAAGTTCTCCTGTGCATACAAATACAAAATAATCCACACAATTATTAGTGAATGAGACCCAGTGTCTATACATTTTCCTTTATTGCGATAGGATAGTATAGAATAGACAGGAAGTGAAGTGGGAGAGAGGGGAATGGGATCCGGAAAGATCCGGAGACGGGAGTCGAACTCGAGTCGCGCTACATGCCTGAGCGCTGCCCACGAGGCTATCGGCTCCAACCTAGATAAGCATTTAATAACGGTTAATTTTCAGTCTAATTTTCAGACAATATAAAGCTGTTTTTATAGTTTCATTTTAGGAAGGCACTTGAAAAGGAGCATTTAATTTTGGAGGTGTCGTGAGTGGCATCAAAAAGTAAAAAAAAACTCCCTAGTTACGATATTCAATGAAGGTCAAAACAAATGAGGAAAAAATAGTAGGCAATTTTCTCCTCAATTTGACAGGTTATTCAAGAAAAACCCCTGAAATGTTTGATTTGTGCGGTATTAAAATGACAAAGTATGTGCGACATCCTTAGGGAAAACTAGCCTGGTCCAAATAGGGATTTTGTCTGCCAATCAAGAAAAAATAAAGGAACTGTATTTTCACTGCTTTCAGGAATGACATCATCTGGAGAAGTGAAGGAGAGCTTGGTAAATCTCCCAGGATGCAGTTCAGCCCTGCGTGAGCCGCTAGCAGTGAGTTCAAGTGAAAAAGGTCTACGAGAAGTGAAATTCCAGGCCCTCCTCACCTCTCTTGAGTTCTCCACCCCACTCTTTCCTTTCAGAACTAATTGCTGTAATTAATTTGCATGACCTACAGTCAATCCAAGTTCTTGTTATCCCCTGGTCAGGTTATTAGTGAGGTGTGAAATGAATTTACAGCTCTCAGTGGAGGTGAGCAGCAGCATCAGCTCAGCCAGAGACGTGTCACTGCATGGCAGCCAATCGGTAACTGTACCGCAATGACAACTGAGACAAATGAGCAGTTTAGCAGGTATGCGGAAACACAACAATGGATCCTGCGATCTGATTGGTTGTTTGTGATACCTGAAAGCATACTGTATGTAAAAAATAAATAATATATAATGCGGTCATCATTATAAGAGCAGACTTTGGTAAGATGCTATTTTTATTCTTTCTTTTTCTTTGTGTTCCGAAGATGAACGGAAGTCTAATGGATTTGGAATGACATAAGGGGGAGTAATTAATGACAGAATTTTTATTTTTTGGGTTAACTATCCCTTTAATGGTTAAGGGTTTGTTCAAATCCAACCATAAGTTTGAGCTACAGCTTTCTTTATGTAAACAGCTCATTCGAACAAATTACGTTCCATAACTTTTCCATGCACTTTTTTATTCATTTTGATTCAGAACATTTTGTGACACAAGAACATTTTAGCTGATGAAGAACAATATTTAGCTTATGAAATTGTGCACCCTTCCACTAAATATGACAAACCCTTTCGATTCAGAGCGTTTTGTGAACCGATCCATTGACAGGAAGCGATTCAAAAGAACAATTTTCTCAAAAGGATAATTTACAAGAGCAATATCTAGCTAATGAAATTATAATTCTGATAACTGAATAAGGAATATGAAAAATAATTTTGATTCAATTCAATTAAAAGAACAATTCACAAGAGCAATATCTAGATATTTAAATATTTTAGAGTAGAGCATAACTAAAATAATATATTTTCACAGCAGAAATCAAATCAATCACAATTTTAATATTCCAAAGTATTTCCATGATGCCAACCCATCAATTATATATTTAACTAAAGACTCTGAAAATCCATTCACTTAATCTTAAACCATTTTTCTATTAATCAATATGTCAAAATGCCATTTTTTTACTAATTAAATTTCTAATTACATTTTTTATTAATTATTTCTTACTGCTTAGGGCAGGTTGTAACAGAAGCCCATCTGTTCTGCAGAGGATCTAATGGACGTCATTTACTAATATTCCCTAACGTCATGTTCAAATATTACTCAGCCTAGTTATTTGTATAGCTATATTGGTTATTTTTGCAAACCCAAACAAGAGAAGCTTTTTTTACCTGGCTCTCTCAAGGAGGTTACATCTCAATGGTCTCTGGAGGGGGGTGGCATCATCATGGGACGTGCCAGAACAGCTTGATGGTGTTTGCTCAGTGCTGGCGGCGGATAGCCAGCGGAGGAGATGCAGATAACAGGGATTTCCAGCATAACTAGTGACCTTTTCAAACACCCCACAGGAGGCAATGCTGGTACCATTCGCCACGTTTCTCGATCTCTGAAGCCCCTATAAGCCTTGGCACTTTTCGAACCCCTGCTGCTTGCCACAATCAAAGATGCCAGTGAAGGTCAACCAGGAGGAACCCCAGCATCATTCCTTACCATGACACTGATCTGTCAGGAAGATGAGACACAATACATCAGTGATTGATTATATATGATACTGTGCCAAGGCCAAACTACTATTTGATTTCAGTCAACAATTTTTCTTTTCTTTTTATCTATCATTTTAAACATTTGAGGCAGAAGTGCATGTACCTATTTTGGACACCTACTTTAGCAAGATAAGACCATTCGCGAGTCGCTTCATTTTTAATAAACCAAGCTAATTTGCAATTTAACCGAACCGGTCCTGTTAGCCGAAAATGTTCCGCTAGTGACAGAAGAATCTGAAGGCTGTCCGTCATTTTGACATATTACACTGAGGGTGATCTATTGTAACATGACGCTGTGGGATGTGAAAGAATGGTTGTGAGGGAGTCCAAAACCTTAAAGTCATTGAAAGTCTTTGGGATGTGCTGGAGGAGACTTCACGGAGTGCTGGACTCTTGCACTCTTGCATCTAAAAATGTATGCAACTCTTGATGAAAATAACATCATAACATTTATTTCCATCAAGAGGTGCTTGTATTTTTGTTGATTGGATGAAGGGGCAATAACACAACATTACTCAAGATGAAGAGGCACTCTTTGGTTTTCAAAAGTGATAGCTAATGTGCTCACACAGAATCAACCCGATCTCACGGCAATTCGTACATATTTTACGAGGTGGCTAATTGATGCAATTTATGCGACCTCACTCATGCAATTCATACGATTTTTACTAAATCGTAAATATTTGTGAGTTGGCAAATTCGTATGAATTCATACGAATGACCTACCTCAACCCGCCCTAAACCTACCCATCACTGGGGTTTAGGCAAAACGTCTGAATTAAATGAGTGAGGTCGCATACAAATTTGTATGCGAAATAGCCACCTCGTAAAATATGTACGAATTGGTTGTGAGATAGCGTTGGACACAGCTGCTTTTTAATAGAACATATTTCCCGTTATGAATTATGATATAATTCAGATTCCTTTCTCACCTCAACCAAACTGTTCCAAAGTTTGTTTTCAAACGAGATCATCTTGTTTATGCGATCTCCGAGCAGTTGTTTTGGTGTGGATCCGAGCGCTTGTCCTGTTCATATATGCCTAAATGAAGTGATCAAGGAATCCGAAACAAATGCTCCAAACGAGCCAGTTGTGAAAATGTCCTTAAGTGTGCATAAAGTCACAGTTATGAAAGTTAAGAGAAATAAAGTCATAAATAAAGTTTACAAACCCGCACGGATAGCTTTGTGTTATATATCTAAATTGACTCAAAAATCGGAGAAAACACTAAAGGATATTTTGTTTTGATTCATAAATCTAAAGCGTCTAATATCTGAGAAAATACAAATGCACATAGACATTTTTTTATATAAATTTAAATCAAAATCTACATTTTCTCAAAAATCTCAGAAGGTATAAATGAACATGGATATTCATGTTTAAGAGGAAACAGTGACACCTGCTGTCATAACAGAACAAGGCTATTTAATATCAAACAGTGCATGTTCAAATTTCTCTTAATTCAGATTTCACTCTCCCTGACAAAAGACGGTGTGAATACTAAAACTGCCAACTCCATCTCTTCTCAGCGCTGATCATGAGATGAGATGTGATTGACTGATCTTGGAGACGATCCATTTATATGCAGCATGAATGTTCTCTTTACAGGGTGAGTTTTGGGCCAGCGTACTTGAGTGCTTGTGTAAGAGTCACCGTTCAGGGTGGATTTGAGAGCAGGTCGACTCTTTCCAGCCCTCAAACAAAGCATAGTGGGTGTCCTGACCTACCCATAGCCCCTACCTTTCAAAGGGGCATTTGGGAATGTAGGTCTGTTCCTCCTGTGGAGAATCTGACAGGTTCACGGTGGTTTAGTTCACAGCGTTCCCGATTGATCCATGTCACAACATGAGAGCCGGTACGAGCGTGCAAAAGCACAAGAACAAGTCATGCGGGGAGATGAGAGCAGGAAGACAGCAAGCTGAAGTGTGTGTGTTTGAACATCCCCTTAAGTGAACATGAATTTTAAAAAAATGACCCCATTTACTTTATTAATACATGTTTCTGGTCGTACCTTTTTTCCTTTAATTTTTTTCAATAACTTGCTACAATGCTGTCAAGCCTTTAAGACAAAAGTAGATACAGGCAATAAGACGTGAAGCATCAGCAGGAAGAATAGGTAATTTGGGGGATCCTGACACTCAGCATGCCTACGTATGCAGTAAACATTTTGTCAATATGTTGGTGTAAATAACCAAAAGTCAGTTTTATATAATATATTTTTAGCATATCCTGTCACCGATTACGTTCCCCTCCAGCGTGCTTAGTTCTCAGAGTTAGACACGTTGCGTTCAATTGCCCATATCCACTTTTTTGGGGGGTCAACAGTTTCTAAAAACGTAGTTTTTTTTTTAAGCTTGTTTGCTGTACACCCTGTCACATAGCAGCTTTTAGACATTGTTCTGTTTTTTGCTCTTCTCAAGTCAGAAGTGACAAGGAGACCGCTTCACTCGATACAAAGTCAATGGAGAGGGTTGGATTGTTTTCCCCCCTGTTGGCTGGGGGTTTCAGATTATTGCCATGTTTCCACCACCAGAACTTTCCCTAGGACCTAGGGACTTTGGGGTGGTACTCGACCGCAGGAACTTTAAATGAGGTTCCAGGTAAAAAATGCCCCCCTCAAAACATTCAGGCTTTATTAAGTGTATTTGCGGAGGACGAAATCCAGTGGGCTCTGGAAAGTTGTGTGCAGTCCTACAGCACTGGACTAATCTTCCCAGGAACAGGTACTTTAGACCGCAATGGAAACACAGACAGTCGCAGGTCTGGGAAAAAAAGTTCCTGGGTAATTTCGGTGGAAACGGGGCTTATGTCTGTCTCTATAGGCATGTAGTTTTTTGTTTGTTTTTTTTGTCACATCGCTAACTACTGGCCTGCCATGAATAAAACAGTGTTTTAAGTCATTTTTCGCGGTTCCACATAAATGAGGATCACTTTGAAACATTGTCTTCTGTATGTAAAAATAAACGCAAAGGAAAAACTTTTCCAATTTTAGTTCATCGTTATTGTGTAAAAGTACCCTTAGATTCAAGCTTGTACTGTTGTTCTGTGAATTTTCACAAGCGAAATCCAGTAATTTCAATAGGAATCCACACAATCAGGAATTCACATGAGAGCAAAACATTTCCCCATGCAGATTTCACAAAGTTCAAGTTGGTCACACAGATCCGTGTAGAAACATAGCAATTTAGTACAGTCTCATCCATAACAGCAGACAAATCTGGATCTGTACTTTTTTTTAAATAATGGAACTTGGCTCAAAATATTTTAACTATTACAACTTTAAACACTTTCACCTTCAAGCCATAACTTTGCATGTAAACTCTAATGCTCAAAACAATTAATTAGTTTGAGTAGAGCCAATTCAAATTAAACAAATTAGTTCAAATGAACTTTTATGAGTATTTAGAACTTTCTTTTTCTTTTGAGTTCACAAAACTGATACATTTTAAGTAATTTGAATTGTTTCATGTTTTGAGTTTCATGAACTTGTTTCTTTTATTTAGACAAACTT
Source organism: Gobiocypris rarus (assembly GCA_023029165.1). NCBI lineage: Eukaryota > Metazoa > Chordata > Actinopteri > Cypriniformes > Gobionidae > Gobiocypris > Gobiocypris rarus. The sequence continues at coordinate 7,903,594 of CM040924.1, read as the reverse complement.
AAATTGAACTGAAACTGTCTCTTTAGTTTAGGTTGTGCTTATTTGTTCTCAAAACCATTCGAACAGACAAAATCCCACACAATAAATCTCAGGTCGGTACTTGTGATAAGCAAATGTGTGTTTTCCGTTAGCAGAGAGGAGTTTCCTCTCTGTTGTATTGCGGTCTATAGGCACATTATACACACACTTACCCTCACATCCTACAGCTTTTGTTATGTATATTAGGGCCATTATGTAGTTGTGAAAAATGTGCAATGAGGGAAGGCAGGAAGTGCAGAGAGCTCAGAGGTATTAATATTCTTCCAGCATCAAGATATTTCCCTGGAGGGCCCCCTTTAGGCCACACTGTTATTACCATGTCGCTCCATTATCTCCAGCTGTACTTGATATTAAGACAATAATGGAGACAGTGGGATTACCGGCAGACGACAGGAAAGCGTAAAAGCGATTCGGAGAGACATGACATTGTGGGGGGTGGGGATGGGGTTGGTTGAAAGGGACAGAAACAGAGGATGATGAGATCTGTACAAGGGCCTCATCAGATAAAAAGACTCAAAATAAGATCTTTGCACTCGACCTGTTTTTTTTTCTTTTCTTTTTTGTAAAAGAACGCCGCCACCTAATCTAAACATCTTAACCCTGTTGGCCAACGAATTTAAGCCGTTAAGCTGTCAGCGAGGGGAGGATGTGATTTCTAGAAATGTGAAATGTTCAAGAGACATTGAGGCTAAACCATGAAGAATCAAGCGTATCACCAACATATACTCTATTCATAACCAAGTTTTGGTGAATTGATCACTAATTCATAGTCTACGTTCTACTTCTGCACCGGCCTTCTGAAGCAAAGCGATGCTCTTTGTGTAAGAAAATAATCCATATTTAACACGTTATAAAGTAAAATATCTAGCTTCTGGTGGACCGCCTTCCGTGTTCAACGCAAAAAAAAAAAAACCCGTAAATGACGCAACGTATGACGTAGAGTAAGCATTTTGAATTGCGAGAAGGGGTTACACTTTCTTTGTAATTTTTTTTTTTACAAAATTTTTTACTTTTGTTACGTGCTTTTGACATTTTCATTCGTTTTTTCCCTTTAATATTACTATTTAAGTTTCATTTGTTTTTTATTTCAGTTCTATTTCAACTTTAAATTATTTCAGCTAGTTGGCAAGGCAACATTTAGTTTTTCATCTAATATTTAAATTTTATTTTAGCTTTATTTCAGTTAACAAAAATATTTGAATTAGTTTAGGTTAACAATAATAACCTTGACTTTCATACTTTTTTCCCTAAAAATGTTATGTTTTCATATGAATCACACTGTAAAAATTTGAAATCATCACCTTATAAAATAGTTATGTTTGCTCATGATATCGGATTGACTTTTCACTTGTTGACATCGTCACCATATGTGGAGATCAATCCAGAAAATAATACATATCACGACTCTATGGCAAGACTTCTAAAGTCTTGTTAAATAAAAAATAAAAAAGCATTTGAAGATGATGAAAGATTGCAAATATTTTAATATTTATTAATACTTAAATATTAATAAATATCACCAATATACATGCTTTTTTTTTAAATAAGGTTTTTAAAATGTCCTCCACACTGACCTCTTTTATTGTAGGTGTCCTATTGAAGCTTGATCCCATCATCACTGCAAATTAACCCTTTCCTTCAGTGCTCAATGACTTGACCAGTTCCAAAATAACCCGGCTGTTCAAACTCTTAACCTCCTTTCCAGCTTCTGTCCAATGCTCATCAAAATATAATTGCGACAGCAGTGTCAGGCAGGCCAATCCTAATGGCAACAGCAGCGATGCGGTTCAGGCGTGTTTCAGGCTCTGCTCAGGACATGGAGGAAGGGAACGGGAAACATCAGGCCTGTTAACGGGAGCTTCCAGCTTCAGACACTCTCGCTAGGAGTAAATCAACCACTAATGAGATAAAATGCCCATGCTCAAGGTTGTTTTTCCAGCAAAGTATGGGAAAGCCTGTTCACCTTTTTTTCAGTAATTTACCTCAAGCCTGATCGCCTCCTGCTCACCCATGAACACCATCCGGTTGTTTTTCCACCTGAAACTGAATAAAACCATCATAAACAGATGGTGAGCACACACCAAAATGTCTTTAACCTGTTGGCTACTTTCCCTAATAAGTGAATTTCACACCAATACCATTGTAAAAGGGTATAACATTTATTTTCATATATATATGTGTGTGTGTGTGTGTGTGTGTGTGTGTGTGTGTGTGTGTGTGTGTGTGTGTGTGTGTGTGTGTGTGTGTGTGTGTGTGTGTGTGTGTGTGTGTGTGTGTCTGTGTGTGTCTGTGTGTATTTTATTTGTATTTTTTACATACATTTTAATATGGAAGGTATATTGAAACTAGCAACTTTTGCTTCGTATTGTATTGTTTAATGCATAATGTGTTCACAAAACTTATAAACAATGAAACATGAAATTATGAAAAAATTAATGATTCACAAAAAAGCTGATTCACAAAAACAGCACCACGATCATTTAATTTAAAGAATTTCCAGCATATTAGTCTTTCTGCCAAATGCATTGACAGTGTATGTTTAACATAATTCACATATTGTTGTAATTTGTGATTGCGCTTCCAGACAAAAGCAGAGATGTGCTTGTCTGTCTGTGTGTGTGTGTGTGTGTGCGTGTGTGTGTGGCTCCGTCTGACTGCCATTTACATCAAAAGAAAGCTTTTCATATTTGGCAAGGCACTCATACAAAAATGTTAATGCATGTTACCATGGAGATCTTAAAGGGCCACAACATCAGGCCAGAAATCCAAGGTACAGAAATAAACAAAGAAAAGCCTTGGAAATAATGGACATCAGAAATGTATCGAAATCACAGTCATTTGCATCCTTTTTATTCTTGCAGCATAATACAAAGTCAAAATAATGTGGCTTATAAAATCATGAGCTCGGCATTGACGGAGTGAAAGCAATTCAGGGTGCCAAGGTCGATGTTTCAAATCAAATCAAAGACCCAACATTGTGCACTCTCCGCCTGACCTGTCTGTATAAAACACACCGGTACAGCCCACAGCTTTTAGTTAGGTCAATTGGCTTCCTAAGTGTACTGGACTCTCTCACAAATGGCACATCACAGGGGAATCTTTTACTCTACAAGGAATGCTGCAAAGCGAGTGGCTGTCCATGACTTCCATTAAGGACATTAGGCCCCTGTCGCCAACCAACCCATCTTACTACTTCCGAGTGCTATGACGATATCACTGCAGAACCGCAATTTCCCCTGCGGGACATTAACCGAGTCAGAGATTAACAGGAGTCCACCAGTCCACCTTTGTCAGGGCGTAACACATTTTCCATCAGAACAGTTAAACAAGTGCATCTCTGGTCATGTAGGAAAAACACTGCATCTGGTCTGTAGTCCTTTGACAGCTTCTTAAACTAACTATAAAAGCTTCTAATCAGTTTTGGGGGAAAGATAAATTTAAAAGTATTGCATTACAAAATTGTGTTACTCTATAGAAAGTAACTAATTGCGGTACTTAGTTACTTTTTATGGAAAGTAATGCGTTACATATTTTTTTTCTCACATGGGCTGGGGTTGCTAGTTTGTTTTTTTAATCACAAAAAAGTTCTAATTTTGGCAATTGTAAAGGCCCTTTCACACCAACAGTGAAATAAATAAGCCTCAGGATGAAGGAAATGCAAATGCATGCCTGTTCAGTAGAGGTAAACCTTTCAGCTGTGCTACAATTCTGGATTGCAGAAGAATAAGAAGCCGAAGAAAGTTCAAGATCTTACTTCAGTAGTCTCGCGTAGCCAGAGCTTTAGAAGACGGTCTGGATGCTATCGCAGCTTTCATTGTTCAAGGACCACCCAAGAGGACATTTGACTGATATGGACAATGGAGCCGCAAACTTCACATACTTTTGAAAATCCAGCGTTTAGTTGATCCTGGTAAGCGCTCATCGTCACAGTTGTAAACACGGTATTCTTTCACGAGGGGTTTTGGAGTCGCGGCATTTGTTTCCAAACGGACCGTTAAAGAACGCAACACACTCGTCTCGCGGACATCCGGTAGAATTCAGATGGCGACATTGAAACTCCTGAAGTGTTTCCAGATAAGTGTGCCATATGCATCAGACATTCAGCCAACGGTCTGTGGGTGTGACATCTAAGACTGAGACTATTACTTCAGTGGCCCTGTCCCAAATGACACCCTAAACCAGTGGTCTCAAACTCAATTACTGAAGGGCCACAGCTCTGTACAGTTTAGCTCCAACAAGCTCCAACTCACACCTGCTTGGATGTTTCTAGTAATCCTGAAGACCTTGATTAGCTGGATCAGGTGTGTTTGATTAGGGTTAGAGCAAAACTGTGCAGAGCAGTGGCCCTCCAGGAATTGAGTTTGAGACCACTGCCCTAAACAGTCTTCCTACAAGTCCGCACTTTCATGACGTAACAGCGCTTTGATTGTCGGGAAGAAGTCTGCTGTGGAAAAGTGAAAGTGTGCATCAAGGGCACATATCGACCGCATATCACTCGTGTGCATGCTTCTTAATCCTAAAATGACAAATGGGACACCCTACGGTCTCATGGACCTAGACACACACGCGGCAGCCATTGTAAGTCAATAACCGAAAGTGCATATGAAGTGTGTAATTTGGGACAGGGCCTTACTTCAGCAAATACAAGAAATTAAACACAAATGTGATGTCAATCTATGTCAGAATTTGATAGTCATTGTGGCGAGGTAGACGAGTGAGAGACGTGGGAGGAGCGAGCGAGACCGGTGCGTGATGAGTATCATCTGTGAGGCACACCGGTCTCGAGTCCTCTCATGAGGAGCTGGAGGCATAAGGACGAGCGACACCAGTGAAGGACAAGAGAGGAACAGGCCTGGACTTTACGTTTCCTTCTTCCTTCCGGGTTTCGGCACCAATGTAGCAAAGTTCTCTGTTCAGGGAAAAGCGATCAAATACTCCCTCGCTCCTCCCACGTCTCTCGCTCGTCTACCTTGCCACAGTCATCTTTGCTTGAATTGGATCATCGAAAGTCAGCAGCAAAGACATCGTTTAATAAAGTGAGATAAAATGCATAAAGATCCCGTATTGTTATGGATATAAGACAATGTTTTTTTCTTGGAAATACATCTGAAAAAATGCGGTCTCTTTAAATACAAAATAAATTAAAAATATGCAATATGAAAATAATTTTCAAATAACATGTTTTCTTTAAAAGGCAAGATTTGAAAGGCAAGAACTCAAATATTTTGTTGTAAATTTAAAAGTAGGCATTACTTTACTAGTTACTTGAAAAAGGTAATCTGATTACACAACTCATGTTACTTGTAATTGTCACATGTCTGTTTGGTCTTTCTGTTGTGTTTCGAATCTGTCACATGTTCCTTTGTCTTAGTTTCCTGCCACTTGTCTGTTTCCTTGGTTACCCTCCGTATTTAAGTTCTGTTCAGCTGTGTTTAGTTAATTGACCCTTCGCTAAGCCACGCCCTAAAACCGCCAGAGGCCAATCATGGCTTAGCAACCGTAACTAGGCGCGCTAGGTCTGTCAAGCTTTCGAGCGAGGGGAACATGCCGAAGCATTGCGCTTATGGATTGTGCAAATCTGATAACCGGTATCCTATAAATTTGGACAGGGGGTGGAATTTTTTCCCTTCCCCAAACCTAAAACCCAAGGGGAGAAATTACGCTGTTCTGTCGATTTGTCCTACCTTGTCAGATTTTCCTACCGTAGCGCAAAATTATAGCTATATATCTATCGATCCGTGCTGCCGCATGGAAAAATCCTGCTGCATGTTAGCGTTTGTGACTAACTTACGTGGAATAATTCAATGTAACTTTACTGAGGATTCTTATTGGGGAAAACAATTTCACAGGGCAAAACACCCCATCAGATGTTGTGGATCAAGCAGTGTGGGAGAATCTATATGTAAAGTATAAGCGGGAGAAGAATGTTATCATTGCAAAGTGTTCAGGCTAATGTATTGTGTTTATTCCACAAGTCTTATGGATAAGCTGTTTGATTTATAATTATTAGATTGTTTTCTAATTTCACTTACGCTGCTGTGCATGAACACTGATTTGTGAGTTTCCCATTTGAATGGTCAGCGTGTGAGGCGGCAGCTGCTTGCACTGGAACCTATAGGCTTTAACTTCAATTTTGATGAAATTATTCTCTAATCGGTTGCATATTATGCCATGGAAATATCCCTCGAATGCATACTGCAGTCCCTTTTGTCTTGCTCTCTCAGATATTTCACCTGTTCGCTAAAAATGACTAATTATCTGCAAAAATGCAGGTGTTGTGAGCTGGGAGAAATGGAGTGAAACATCCAAGGCTGAATTGAACTAAAGCCTTTTAAAACTAAAGAGTGCCAAACATGATAGATAGATAGATAGATAGATAGATAGATAGATAGATAGATAGATAGATAGATAGATAGATAGATGATAGATGATAGATGATAGATAGATAGATAGATAGATAGATAGATAGATAGATAGATAGATAGATAGATAGATAGATAGATAGATAGATAGATAGATAGATAGATAGATAGATAGATTGATTGATTGATTGATAGATGATAGATAGATAGATAGATAGATAGATAGATAGATAGATAGATAGATAGATAGATAGATAGATAGTCATAATTTTGTTATTATAATTATTATTTTGCTATATCTAGCCATGTGCACACAATATATGTCTTTTTATTTTTGTTATATTATGTATTACTATTATCTTTTTATATGTTCAGTTGTTGCAAATAATTCTGTCGTTTTAATGCTTTGGCAATACAAAATGTGTATATTTTTTGTCATGCCAATAAAGCTTCTTGAATTGAATTATAGAGAGAGGTACAAAAAGAGATGTGTATGTATGTAGATATACAAATTTCTCCTTGAGAATGTCTGACACCGGCGCATACATACTTTAGACGGCCCAGGCGCGAAAGCTTGACAGGCGTAGCAACAGTAACTAAGGAGGGCGGGGCTTAGCGAAGGGTCAATTACCTTGTTTCTGTTTGCTTCCCTTTTCACTCAGGCCCCGTCCACACGGAGACGCGTTTTGTACCTTTGTACCGTATCAGCATTTTGTCCACACGGATCCGGCGTTTTGGGAGCATGAAAACGATATTTTTTTTAAACCGGGTCCCAGAGTGGATAAATCTGAAAACGATACCCTTGCGTTTTCGTGTGTACAGCCAATCCGTATATTTTGTGAAACGATGATGTCATCACACCATGTCCGAAATGTGAAAGACTAGATCGAAATACAACTACGGGCACTGGGCATGCGCACATTAATATTGCGTCATTTAATTACTGTACTTGCAGTATTGTAAGGGTAGTTTAAGGGTTTGGGTTAAGGGTTGTTAATAAAACACATCTGGTAAGTTGCAAATTTATTTATTGTTATTTTATTGTGTGATTTTTGCCTCACCTCCTACCATTGCTGTACCCCTTCAGCGCCACACACTGGTCTGGCATGTATACTACATCGTTTTGAGTCGGTTTCTGTGATCTCGTGTGTACGCAGATATTTCTCGAAACGAGGGGAAAAAAGATCAGATTGGGAAAGCTCTGGCTCCGTGTGGACGGGGCCTCAGGCTTTGCCTGGTCACCGTTATGTTAGATGTGTTGTGCGATTGCCTGTCTGCCTGTCTTTGGAGTATTTACAATTAAACTACGTTTGGGAACTGTATTTACCCGTCTTCGTCTTCCTGCCTGCACACACCCGTGACAGTGATACATTACCCCCAACACTGCTACTAATAATTTTAGTCAGTCTAGAGTCAAAATGTTTTTTTTCTTAAGTAGTAAGCTAACTACAAACCCACTTTAACCCTCCTATTATCTTTGTGAAGGAAATTTGACCCCAGGCTCTTTTAGCTGTATACAATTTTACACACATTTGTTTTATTGAGGTCATTATAACATGCTATAATTGTATATATTTAATATAATATTCAAACAACTTCCCTCTGTTTTAGGGCTCTAACCGAACCTAACCATACCTGTAGAAATTTTAGAAGAGCATGTTTTTTGTTCAGCATGTCTATTTGCTTGGCTATGAAACAATACAATGAATAAAACACAGCAATGTTACTTTCTGTCATGTGACTTCTTGAGAAAAAGTAGTTTGGTAGAGGAAAAGCAACTCTGTTTTGATAACAGCTGAGCTATTGTATTGTTTCACGCTCTGGTAAATGCTGTTAAGTTCATAGCAGTGCTACTTTGAGTCAGTTACTCCCCAGCAATGATGACAGAAATGTTATCAATAAACTGTGTGACGAACACGACATTGGAGCGATAATTACTGTGAGCATAATTAAAACTGCAAATATGAGCACTTTTGCTGGCGATACAGTGACAAGCTGTCGTAATTATAGCTTTTTTGCTTGAGTCTGCCAAATATCCAATTAGCAGCTAAGTATCGACTGAAATTTGATGTCATTGTTTTAACATTCTGTTGGAAATTTTTGAGCACATGGAACAGGTGGACAATTGTCTAAGGAAATTACACCTGTTACTTCCTCTTAAAAAAGCTGCCCTCTACTTTAAAGAGGCTTCAGTTGTACCGCACACAATGTGGGACGTCCTTCAGACACACTCCTCTCACTCAAATGACACCGCATACACATGTGAGAAACTGAACTTTCTGATCACATATAATAGAAAATGATGGCACATGCAAAAAGCAACACACCCTTTTTTTTCTTTATGTAAAATATTTTTAAATAATAATAACACAATTTGAGGTGTTTTTATGTACGGAGCACAAACAGCTTACGATTTTCACCAGGTGTATGATAAAAACAGGCAACAATATGAAAGGAGCAGAACTGCAACTTAATCATTACAAATGTGTAATTCCAAATATATTTAAATGCATGACATACAAATTTACCATAAATGCTTGTCAGTACATTCAGCAGTTGTATAGGTTAACCATATTTGAAAGACAATGGAGTTATGGAGTAACATAAATATATAGTTAAGTGGGTTGAAAAAGCATTTTAGCACTAGTTGCATTTGAAATAAATCTGAACTATATCATTTTTATTTTATTTAATTGAACATCCAATTAAGTGTCTGACATTTTATTTTAAAGTACAGTAGTGGCCAAAATTGATGTCCAGCCTAGGAAAATTGACATCTTTATTAATGCTTAAGCATATTTACAAAATCTCATATAAAATCTTCCCTCATTTAAAAATACAAAATATTTTACTCATATTTTGATGGTTTAATCTGTTTCCGCCACTGAATACAAAAGTGTAAAAGATAATTGCAACTTTTTCATCTCAATTTTTTTTTCGCATTTGTGAAGAAATTTGTCGCATTTATCTCTCAATTCTGACATTATAACTCACAATTTTGACTTTGACCCAATTCTAACTACTTTTGTCAGAATTGCACGATATAAACTCGCAATTGTGAGAAAAATAGTCAGAATTGTAAGATAAAAAGGTCACAATTACCTTTATTATTTTTTTATTCTGTGGTGGAAACAAGCTTCCATATTAATCAAACTTTTTGTAATGTCATTAATCCCCGAACCAATCCCCTCTGGACATCACTTTTGGACACAACTGTATATTCTTTCCTTTTTAAAAGTGTACTTTTGTCATGAGAGATAAATACTTGGGTAGGTAAGCTAATGCTGGGCCAGAAAGAACACCCTAGCAACGCCCTAGCAACCACATAAAAGACCTTAGCAACCACATATCAACACCATGTCACCAGTCAAGGTTGCCAGGTTTGTGTAATAAAACCAGCCCAATTGCTATTCAAAACCCGGGCAATTATGGACAAAACTAGCTTAACTGCATTCCGGGGTGAATCCCCGGTTTAAAAAAAAACACCATCCGGGGGTAAAAATGGGTTTGAAAAAACAACCCGCAGCAACAGTGTAAACGTGTAAACTAATCCACAACTACCTGTGGTGCTTTGCAAAGGCAAATACCACAAATGTAAAATTAATAACATTAATATCTCTCAAGTTTTATAAAAAGGCCTTATGATGTCAAGGAATTTTGACTTTTAATTGTGAATGATTTTAAGACTGGTTTACATTTTATTTTCTGTTCCAAAAGTGTTTTTTAAATTTCCTTTTCAGCTATGAAAAAGAGTTATTCCTCCGAGATGTGTTGTGATGCTCTTGCGTGAGTGTTTCACAGCTCTGGACGTGGCACATCACACTGAAAAAAAATCTGCTCCCGTCTGCCACAAAACATCTCCTCAGCCTGATTTTGAGCCACTGCTTGGCAACCCGCATGATCACGACGAGGCAGATATTTTTGTCAGACGAGCAGCAGGAGGATCTGGACTGACCGGGAAAGCTCGGACCCCCTCCTCGGCCGGCTCTGCGGAAAAAGCCCCACTGCGTGACATTAGACACAGAGCAGGTGGGGCCACGGATGGCTGGGGGCCAAGAAGATGACTCTCACAGTAATTAATGGTGAGGGTTTTATTCCGAGCTCCCAGCAGTCAGCGGGCTGAGACCTTTTTGGGAATTACAGAGCTGTCATGGCAAGGCACTCACACCAGCACAGCAAATATCACTGAGTCCTGAATCAACACAAGCAGCCGGAAGGAGAAACAGTTTGCGTTTAACCTTCCCTCCGCCTCTGTGTCCGCTGAAGATGAGGGCCACTGCGGCCACATTTACAGCAGAGCACCTTTCTGGCCTCCGTCCGGAACCCGACATGGTAAACAGAATCACAGTAAAATTGGAATTAATAATGTATTCAGGTCAGATTATAATTTCGATATGGACAGGTCAGAGAGCCACCGGGAATGTCCACAAGTGGGACAAAGCAAACAGCTTGGAGGAGCTGAGGGAAAACCTTTTCATCACACACCTAGTTTCCCCACTGCACACCTCCCTCGTCACCAGCTGTAATTAAGCAGAAAGCGGGAAGGAAGGGTGATGCTACACAAAAAGACAGATCGGTTGCTTTGTTTCCAGCTGAATCATACAAAACATACAACATGTCAATAATATTCAAACTAAAAATATATCTATCATTTTGAAAGTATTTTTTGCAAGAAAATGAAGACTATATATATATACTGTATATATATACAGTGGGGTACATTTCAACTATGAGAGACGGGGGGGGCTACATAGGTACACTTCAACTATGAGACACAGAGTGAGGGGGAAAAAATCCAGAAAATCAAATTGTCTGATTTTTACAGAATTTATTTGCAAATTATGGAGGAAAATGAGTATTTGGTCACCTACAAAAAAGCAAGATTTCTGGCTCTCACAAACCTCTTTTTTAAGAGGATCCTCTGTCCTCCATCTTGTTAGCTGATCAATATATTGTGCATCCCTATTCTTCATGTAAAATTTAATTCAAAAAAATTGATCTTAATTTTAGGCTAAAATACGATTTGGGCATGTTCTTGACAGGTTTAATGAAATACACCCTTCTATTTGTGTTATGTTGCTACATAGCCACAGTGAAATCTCATTGGTCCAAAATCCTCCTCCACATAGCTGTATATATATGCTTGCCTTGAACTTGCCGTGTCACCATGTTAACTGTTCACTAATTATCCCATTAATGCTAAATGACCTTTGTTCGGTAAAACACATTCTCTAAACCTGAAAACAATATTTTTCTGAAAGGCTTCATCTCCCAAGCTGTATTTAGTCTCTCTCTTTGAGCATGTGAAAAATGCAGTCTTTTACTTTCCCATTGAGCAGAAAGGGTAAATTAAGAGTGTGCTGTATCAACGCAAGGAGACAGCTCTCCAATAGACAGCCGACATTGATATGTTGCCAGGGAGACTCTTCCTGGTCCAAGCAAATAAAAGAGGAGGAGGAGACGGCAAAGGAAAAAACGACTTACAAATAGGTCCCCCCTTCTCTCCCTCTCCCTTTCGCTCTCTCTGCGGCCAGTGAGAAAATTGAGAATTTGTTAAAAGGTCGCAGTGGATCAAAGTCATGTTGCAGCAGGCTACCTGCCAAGCTACTGGAGTGCTAACACTTGGCAGACCAGAAAGAGAAAGAATGTGCCATCTGCACCCGGATCAGTGAACATTAGGGAGCAGGCCTAAAAATGGAGCTGGCCTGAGGATAAAGCACTTCTACCAATCATTGTCATATTACAACCCCTCCTCACCAGCCCCCACCCCGCCAAAATGCCCCCCTGACTAACCTCCCTCCAGCAAACTGCCAAACAATCCCTGATAGCCTGCCTAGTTGCTATGAAAATAAAGATGCATAGGGTCAAGACAGATCACTTACATGTTAGCTGGACGTTTCTGGTTTTACATTGGGCACATTTTTCTGCATTACTCCTTTTGAGCCCTGCAGAACAATGAGGAAATGTGAAAAGACTAATAGGAGCTGTTTAAAATCTTGCAATGCTACTCATTAAATGCACTCGCCCTGCCCCAGACCTAAGTAGTATTTCATCCTACATTCCATAAAGTTGATTGGTGATGAACATTATTCAGGGCAACAACTCACTGTGTGATGAAGCCTATAGAATGCAGTTAGAATGGCCAAAAAAAATCAAGATTTCGGGGCAAAAATGCACCATATTGTTTCATATTTATATCATATGATATAGTTAAGCAATATCACATGAGTAACGAGCACAATATCACACGAGTGATGTTTTTGTCTCGAATAGCACAAGTGCAAATGTGATATTGATTTTATACAACAGTTCAATAAAAAAGAAATTACTATTGTGTCATATTTTAGACACAATATTGACTGCTTTTGCTTAATTTTGCCAACAAAAACATTACCTATGAAGCCAGAGCAACACACACAAATGAAGCAACACTTCATTTCTGAATGAATCCGGCATTTTTTGAGCGAGTCAATTGAGTCAGACAATGATTCAATGGCCCATTCATAAAGAGAGCCATTTACTTAAAGTCCCTGTAAAGTCAAAATTAAACATGTGTTCTGAGTTTCTTACACCACAGATAAATGTGTTATTAACTACCTAGCCAAATTTGAATCATAAAAAAATCTGCTAAGTACATAAAATATCTTATCAAAATCTTTGCTATCAAAATCTTTGTAAAGACACTGCAGAGGCAGGTGTTGGTGGTGATCCTCAGCACTCCATCAAGGTAGCTGTTCACAAAATGTATTCACCTGTTCTTGAGATCGTCTTTTTTTGTTTTGTAGGCTGTTTTGTAAGTTGTAGGCTGTAGTAACTAACAGTACTGGCAGTAACTCGAAATCTAGCGGGTGAACTGATGCGAAATTGCGACTGTGCTCTAGTTATGGGGGAGGGGCCACATGCCAAGCGGCTCCAGTGCGTCATCGAGCCACCGTTTAACCCGCCCAAAAATCCGGAACACAGCAATGGTGAAAAACTTCATAACGGTCTAACTTCTGAATTCAGTACTACACAGTTCACAGTCTTTGTAATGTGTTTCAACAATACATTTCTAACATTTCTAATGTGTTTATATACAAATCTCAGAATTGCCTTTACAGGGACTTTAATTCCTGAAGGAATCAGCCATTTGAATGAATCTAATGAATGAATGAATGACTTAACCGGCCCTATTTTAACGATCTGAGCGAATAGCGCAAGTGTACTTAGGGCGTGTTCGAATCCACTTTTGCTAGTTTAACGATGGGAAAAATGGTTGGTGCAGATGTATGATAGGGCCCAATGACTTACTCATTTAGACATTTACCACCACCTACTGGCAGTTTTAGTTTCTTATATAGAATATAATTTCATTTAAAAAAATATATATTTCCATATTAATACAAAACCCTTTAAAGGTATAGGTCGCCTAAAAATTAAAATGCTTTAATAATTTACTCACCCTTATGGCCACTGAAGTCTAAAAGTATATGTGTAATATATTCTCTGTTGAATCAAATAGGATATTTTTTGTAATTTGTATTTTTTTCATTTAACACAATAATGACTTTTTTTTTTTTTTCTCAGCCAACTTTGACTTTTAATTTGTGATTAATTAGATGAATTAATCACCACATAATGTAATTAATTAGATTTAAAAATATATCTAATTTTTTCCATCTATTCATCTAAGAATCCTGAAAAAAATTATCATGGTTGTAGAGATGGTCTCACAACCATCAGCATATTAGCATATTAGAATGATTTCTGAAGGATCACGTGACACTGAAGACTGGTAAGAAGTAATGATGCTGACAATCTCTGACAAAAATCTTACCGACCACTAATCTTATAACAAAAAAATGTATAATATATATTATACAATTGCATTGAAACACGTGGCATCGTTTGTCTTGAATGACCTTACAGAACTCTTCGATCCGACTAGCCTCTCCTTCCGCCTCTGTTTGCACTTCCTATCTAACATTCCCAGTTCTGTTTGAGATCCTAGAGACTGACCAATTCATTAGCCACTGGTTTTACTGTAGTCTCTATTCTCTCTTTCTGACTCTAATCCTTTACCCTGTTATTCAAACATGAATCAATGTGTTTCTTTACTATTAAAAGAGTACTCCTCTTTTCTGTGAGATATGGCTCAGGGCTTTTTTTCTGGCTTTCCACTTCCTGTTAAACACCACAAAGTTCTGATGAGGTTAAGCCTGGAGTCAGGTGGAATTGCGTCTATCTGTGAGCTGAAGACTGCCGAGCTGTGTTGGAACTGAAGTCCGGCGTACAGGAGTGCTCACACTGGTCGGTACAGATTAGCGGTAAGAGAGATACAAAGAGGCCTGCAACAGAGAGATACAGGAGAAGAGAGAGCAACCTGGGTTTTTTCCTCGTCCTCTACCTATAATGGAGTTGTGGCTGCAGAGAGAGGAACGACAGATCTCTCATGTGAATGGGCTGCGATGCTCAGGCAGTCAGTGACAGGACTGGTGCAGTATGGGACATCTGGTAAATGTTACTCTAGAAGACCTTTATCACTATAAATATCACTCATATTTAAGATTATTGATATGAATAAACCTCTGACCTCAAGTATGACCAGATTCGTACAGGATGATAAAACAGCAAAAGAGATCACTTGAAGGAAGGACTATAAAATAAAGGTCCTTAATTGGCATCTATGCAGAACTTTTTAACTTTCATAGAACCTTTCCATTGCACAAAAGGTTATTTTTAGTGGAAAAAGAAATGGTAACTATTCACTGAAATATTCTTTGAGGACCCTAAAATGGCTCTTCTATGGCAAAGGTCTTCAAACCTGCTCCTGGAGACTCAATGCCCTGCAAGGTTTATATCTGACCTCCTCCAGCTTGTGATTTTCAAGTGATCCTGGAGAGCTTGATTAGTTTGGTGTGTTTGATTAGGGTTGGAGCAAAGCCACTTGAAGGCAAACCTGCAATGTTACCTAAAAAAAAGGAAATCCAAGCACGTTTTCTTTATTGATGTCAATAGAGGAGAGGCTTCACTATACTGAATAAACTGCTTTAGTGGGAAAATTATTCCAACTGCTGTAAGAAAAGGCTATAAATGATCCGCCACCTGCAGTATACTCACATACTATTAGCCGGGACTCCTCTATACAGACGTGACAAAATGACCCAAAGACAAATGGCGGCAAGCTCAAATTATTATAAGCTTACCGTTGTGAATTGGGCTAATGTAAGGAGATACACTCACTGCTCGACTGAATAACTTTAGTAGCTTTATTAAGAACACATTTCTTACTTAAATGCTGCTGTTAAATGCTCTGGAGATAAACATGGCCAACTGTGTACAGCTCTCTGAGGGCGGGGTCTTATGCAAATGCGGCAGAGTCCATCAACACTCGTGGGTGCGGCCTGAGAAATGTGACATCACATACTTAGGAATCTGCAAACGGCTTGTTCTAAGACACTGCTTATGATTTATGGGGATTTAAAAAAAGGAGTGGGTGGACTTTAACCATTATCGGGTGGTTGTGTACACACGCTGCCAACACACATTTACGTTCAAACACCATGTAAAAGTGAATTTTGCATAATAGGTGCCCTTTAATGAATCGACAGTCCATTGGCCAATCTTCAACATGTTTGCTCTTAAACATTCATTTCGGATTTATCTATTTTTAGAGTTCACAAAAAAAAAAAGAAATGCTGTTTTATAAGAGAAGTCATGGAAAATTGCGCGACATGATTCAGTTTACAACACTTCTAATTCATTTTTATGGTATCTGCAAACAGTGAGTGACTGTCGCACAACAGCCTTTTTACTTTCTCCATTGGTAGAGCCACGGACACTCGTATCTCCCAATAATAAGACCATCTCTTGTTGGAGCTAAACTCTGCAGAACAGAGGGTCTCCAGGAGCAGGTTTGAAGACCATTGTTCTATGGCATCACTGCAAAAACCCTTTTTTAGAACCTTTATTTTTTAACCATCAGGTACTCCTCGTGTGGCGGTCAAAAATGACCAAAAAAAAAAGTATTTCAATGAAATGTTCAACAATGATATGCAAATATTCAGGATTGATGCTCATTATATTTACAACGATTTGTCTCTATTATCAAAAGGCATCATTTCAACCAAAGTCTAAACTTAATGAATAAAGTAAATGTTTTTCTCTCTCTCTCTGAAGTCCAAGTCTTCTGTGAAACATCATCTTTGCCATCTCTATTTAAAAAAATGTGTGATTTTTCAAAGGTTTTGATCCGACATCAAGCCTTCTAATTTACAGATGGACCAGTCTAGCACTTGCTTCATGCAGCGGCACTTAGGATAATAGACAGTGATGATCAGAGGATTTTAATAAAGCAGAAGAAATGGAGAGGAGTTGTGGTAAATTGGTTCTGGAACAATCTAACACTATAGCTAGTGATGACATCGGCCTGTGAGGTTCAGGACATACCTTCAGAGGGCAATTAGATCCAGTTAAGGAGGGATTCTTCACTAAAGTTCTGGGTGATGGTTCAGTTGCTTGGATAAAATCTGTCTCATGGAGTGTAAGTGGATGAAACTTTTAGACCATCCACAACTGACAATGAATTTGTGGAATTAATCTTAACGCAACTTAAATCAGATGGTTACACTTGTGGACTCCTGTCACCGGAAGATTTACATCAGGTGAGTTAAAGCACCAGGGAATTTTGTTCGTAACTTAAACAGATCAATTATTTCACTGCATTTCCTCGATTTTCTGTCTCTATAGAGTGCTGCACTGAAGATATGAGTCACGAACGGGGAAAAAAATCGAACTTATCATTATATCTGCCATAACATAACGGTTCTGTATTGACAAATCCGATTTTTTCCTCCATTTGAGTGGGCAGTCGTGTTAAGATTCTGTCATTTGATTTAGCAACAAGCAAGAGGTCACTGTCAATCTGAAGCTCTTCAACAAGCTCTATCTGGAAATCTAATCCGCAGTCCAGCCTGGCCGATCAATGGCCTCCAAACCAATGAGAGCGGCCGAACCCACTGCACTCCCACTCTTATCTGTGGAGTCGAGCGCCGTCTCTGTCAGCCATGGCTTCATTTACCTGAATAGCAAGAGATGGACTATGTGATGGACAAGGGGACCAGACAAATAAACAAATCTGGATGAGAAGAGAATCCCAGAATGCATTGTGATGATCACAGTAAATAAAAATATGAAATATCAAAGTAATATATATACACTCACCTAAAGGATTATTAGGAACACCTGTTCAATTTCTCATTAATGCAATTATCTAATCAACCAATCACATGGCAGTTGTTTCAATGCATTTAGGGGTGTGGTCCTGGTCAAGACAATCTCCTGAACTCCAAACTGAATGTCAGAATGGGAAAGAAAGGTGATTTAAGCAATTTTGAGCGTGGCATGGTTGTTGGTGCCAGGTCTGAGTATTTAAAAATCTGCTCAGTTACTGGGATTTTCACGCACAACCATTTCTAGGGTTTACAAAGAATGGTGTGAAAAGGGAAAAACATCCCGTATGCGGCTGTCCTGTGGGCGAAAATGCCTTGTTGATGCTAGAGGTCAGAGGAGAATGGGCCGACTGATTCAAGCTGATAGAAGAGCAACTTTGACTGAAATAACCACTCGTTACAACCGAGGTATGCAGCAAAGCATTTGTGAAGCCACAACACGCACAACCTTGAGGCGGATGGGCTACAACAGCAGAAGACTCTCATGTACACTACAAATAGGAAAAAGAGGCTACAATTTGCACAAGCTCACCAAAATTGGATAGTTAAAGACTGTAAAAATGTTGCCTGGTCTGATGAGTCTCAATTTCTGTTGAGACATTCAGAATGAGAACATGGATTCATCATGCCTTGTTTCCACTGTGTAGGCTGGTGGTGGTGGTGTAATGGTGTGGGGGATGTTTTCTTGGTACACTTTAGGCCCCTTAGTGCCAATTGGGCAATGTTTAAATAGCAAGGCCTACTTGAGCATTGTTTCTGACCATGTCTATCCCTTTATGAGCACCATGTACCCATCCTCTGATGGCTACTTCCAGCAGGATAATGCACCATGTCACAAAGCTTGAATCATTTCAAATTGGTTTCTTGAACATGACAATGAGTTCACTGTACTAAAATGGCCCCCACAGTCACCAGATCTCAACCCAATAGAGCATCTTTGGGATGTGGTGGAATGGGAGCTTCATGCCCTGGATGTGCATCCCACAAATCTCCATCAACTGCAAGATACTATCCTATCAATATGGGCGAACATTTCTAAAGAATGCTTTCAGCACCTTGTTGAATCAATGCCATGTAGAATTAAGGCAGTTCTGAAGGTGAAAGGGAGTCAAACACAGTATTAGTATAGAGTTCCTAATAATCCTTTAGGTGAGCGTATATATATATATATATATATATATATATATATATATATATATATATATATATATATATAGCAAGGGTGCATTAAATTGATCAAGATGGACTTTGATATTGTTGCAAAAGTTTTTTTTTTCAAATGCTGTTCTTTTCAATTCGTCAAAATATCCAGAAATATATTAAATAATGTTTCCACAAAAATATTTAGCAGCACAATTGCTTTTAACATTAATAATAATAATAAGAAATGTTTCTTAAGAAGCAAATCAATATATTAGAATGATTTCTGAAGAATAATTGCTGAAAAATCTGTTTGACATCACGTGAATAAATTATATTTTGATATAAAATACACATTTTAAATTGTAACACTATTTCATAATATTAAAATTTTTACTGTATGTTTGATCAAATAAATGCAGCCGCGGTGAGCATAAGAGACTTTTGAATGGTAGGGTCCATTTATTATTTTAATTAAATGAAATATTATTTAAATATTTTACCATTTTATACTGATCATTGCAATGCAGTCTGGAATTATCTTCTCTGGATATAAGATGCATGATTTAGAAATGGTCTGAATTTTCATCGCCAAAAAAAAAGTTAAACAATTAATTCAGAAAATGTGAAAAATATACTTGAATGAATAAAAAATGTGTGGATATAAATATATTTGACGAAATGTACAAAGGTAACTTTAGTATTATTAGGCAAAAGTCCAGCAAATATAATGGTATAAAGCACCATGATTTTACCACCAGTACCATAGTACCTGCTTAGGCTGCATTTGGGAAACGTAAAAAAAATCTAAACCCTTATAAGAAAGCCCAGAAATGCTATTCATTATCCAGTACTGTGAGCTAATAAAAAAACTCATACTTCTTGTGTTAAATAACATTCACCTCATTAGCAACTACATTAAATCATCATTCAACAGTCCAGCCTTTGTTCTCCATTCATTTCCATGGCCAAAGAATCTCACTGTTATTCAGCGCTGTGTTTGAAAGGGCTGATACACAACATTAGCATGCAGGCCAAGCAGGTCAATTTGTTAGCATGACAGAGATGTAATGATGAAATGCAATTCTTTAAAAGTCGGACTATTTGGATTCATCATTTTTAGCGGCGGGTATAAAAGGCTGAGAGCGGCCAAGTGGAGACTCGGGGGCAGTAATTGGATGATGCTGCAAGCGCATGCAGACGCTACAGTGATACAGTTCAATAGGAAACCTGTTATAATTACTTGTATGTATCAGAGCCCCCGTTGATGTAAATACATGGCTGAGAGACAGAAGGATAAATTGGCCCCTGGTGTAAATAAAGCAGGATTCTGCAGATTCCTCATCTGAGAGATGCGGTATAATGATCTGGGGACAGTATGATAAAAGATGCTGGGATGCTAAAAGATACATTTCAGTTCATCTTTTAATGTGCTGATATTCACCTCACTCGTTCAAGCAGGTGTGGACTAATGACTGGATTATGCTGCTATATGATCACAAAAAGTTCAGTTTTAAAGGGGTAGTATTGGTAGACTGTCAGCTTAATTTCATCTAACACTTTATTTTGATGCTCCACCAACAGATTTTTTTTATTTTTGGGTGAACTATCCCTTTAAGGATCTTTTTGACTAAATGTACATGTACATGCGAGCACGTTTTGAAGAGGCAGAGTGAATTATGGGTTGCCCTCTCAAACACCTGCTCCACCAACAGCGTGTTTGCAACCATTATTGTTTCTTCAAATCTAGCTGCAGTCAACAGCCGCCATTTTAAGAGCAATATGAACCCACTACCCCCTTTCTGCATGCATGCTAAATCATCACCGTGCAAGAGTCAGCCTGAAATCCTGATGTTATATCGCTCAGTAAAGGGTTGGAAAAAAGTTACTGGCTGCAGTGATTTACAGAAACAATCACCAGCACTTCTATTCCTCCCATCAGGGCGAGGAGGCCGCCATATGCTGTGGAGATGAGACGGTTTAAAAAATCCCATCTTGATGAGGAAACAGATTTTGAGAGAAATGGTACAGCTCTTCTCACAGATGCGCCCCTTGCTCCAGACGGGGGGTTGGAAGCTCCACGTTTAGCCCACTCAACCGAACTTAGTAGGCTGATATTAAAACATAAACCTCTGCTGGCTCACATTAAAAACACATTTGTGATAAAAACTATGTGAGATAATTTTATTTCCCTGACAGGGCTTATTTTTCTCACTAAATAAGAAAATATGTTCAGATATATTGACGTGAGTTTAAAATATTTAATAATTTTAAATAATATAATTTTTTCTGAATATTATCTTAAAGCTTCTGTTAAGAAAAAGGGTTCATTGCAATGTATAAAACAATCAGGAGCAACAAGACTAATACTGAAACAGCAATTACAGTAATTTACACTATACTGGTCAAATGTTTGGAATAATAATTAATTTTTAATAAAGTCACTTATGCTCGCTCACAAAGAGTGCATTTATTTAATTAAAACTACAGTAAAACAAGTAATAGAGTGAGATAATCACATGATCCTTTAGAAATAGTTCTAATATGCTGATTTGGTGCTCAGTTATTATCAGTTATTATTGGTGCCTAATTATTAAAAAATCATCATTATCAAAGTGTATTTGCTGCTTAATATTTTTCTGTTGAAACCGTGATCTGCTGTATTTTTTCAGGATTCTTTGATGAATAGAAAGTTCAATGAACAGCATTCATTTGAAATGGAATTCTTTTGTAACATTATAAATGTCTTTCCAGTCACCTTTGATCAATTTAATGCATACTTGATTAAATCCACTATTGACAGAATTTTCCGTAATTTACGAGATAACAGCTGAATCCGAAATCACCCCTAAACCCTCACTCACTATTCCCTTAGTCCACTAATAAAGTTCACTTGAAGGAGGGAATGCAAGTGAGCGAGCAAATTCGGACAGCTGTTGAGGCTCTTTATTGCGGTGCAATGTGGGATAGAATGAGTGCACTCAATAACGTCCACTATGGTTTCAGACAAAATGGCTGTAAAATAATGCCCTATTTGAGGTTATAGGGGGCGATTTCAGATTCAGCCAAATTTACAAAATGTACGACTTTCTGTGTTTTCACTCATATACGGTAGGGGGCTCTATTACGCAACTTCTGAAACAGCACAGCATCTCTGGATCAAAACACAGGAAAAAAGAAGTAGAAACAAGTGATAAAAGCATTGCTTATGCACGTTATAGTCTTTCAGACTGCAGGCAAATGTGGCCCAAATAATTTTTTTTTCTCATGACAATGTGAACAGCACAAATCACATGGAATCTGATCTTTTCAATTCCAACTTTGTGCCACTTCCATATGTGGTCCAAAATCCACTATAGGTCAGATGTTTTGCAATGCGACCTCAGTCTGAACAGTCAAATCAGAATTTATGCGAAATTTTACGCCACTCTAGAGCAACATTCGTCACAATTCTGTGCTCATGGGAGTCAGTTTAAAGATTTCCAGTCACCTTTGATCAATTTAATGCATACTTGATTAACTCCACTATTGACAGAATTTTCCGTAATTTACGAGATAACAGCTGAATCCGAAATCACCCCTAAACCCTCACTCACTATTCCCTTAGTCCACTAATAAAGTTCACTTGAAGGAGGGAATGAAAGTGAGCAAGCAAATTCGGCCAGCCGTTAATGCTCTTTATTGCGGTGCAATGTGGGATAGAATGAGTGCACTCAATTATGTCCACTATGGTTTCAGACAAAATGGCTGTAAAATAATGCCCTATTTGAGGTTATAGGGGGCGATTTCAGATTCAGCCAAATTTACAAAATTTACGACTTTCTGTGTTTTCACTCATATATGGTAGGGGGCTCTATTACGCAACTTCTGAAACAGCACAGCATCTCTGGATCAAAACACAGGAAAAAAAGAAGTAGAAACAAGTGATAAAAGCATTGCTTATGCACGTTATAGTCTTTCAGACTGCAGGCAAATGTGGCCCAAATAATTTTTTTTCTCATGACAGTGTGAACAGCACAAATCACATGGAATCTGATCTTTTCAATTCCAACTTTGTGCCACTTCCATATGTGGTCCAAAATCCACTATAGGTCAGATGTTTTGCAATGCGACCTCAGTCTGAACAGTCAAATCAGAATTTATGCGAAATTTTACGCCACTCTAGAGCAACATTCGTCACAATTCTGTGCTCATGGGAGTCAGTTTAAAGATTTTACATACCCAAAGTTATAAAGACAGTTGTGAAAGGTAGTCAGTGGAAGGACAGTGACATCTCACTACGTAAATTGTAAAACATCATAAATGTTTAAAAACTATTTTTTCGCATCTTCATCTGTTTTTTATATGACGAAGATGGCTTTCGCGGCAGATCACACTATAAATAAATGCATAATTGCTTACTTAAGCAATACTTAAGCTTACTTAAATGTTCTCCGTGTTTACTTACACATGACAACGTGCTGTTTGACATGTTTTATTCGCATGCGGACCGGTTAAGGACTGTGATCTGTTGGAACAATGTGAACAGCTATACAAAAAAATCGGATCGGAGGAATAAAACAGAATTGAGCACTAAAGGCCCATTCACAACAAGGA
This sequence comes from Gobiocypris rarus, assembly GCA_023029165.1. Taxonomy (NCBI): domain Eukaryota; kingdom Metazoa; phylum Chordata; class Actinopteri; order Cypriniformes; family Gobionidae; genus Gobiocypris; species Gobiocypris rarus. Next base: position 7,880,247 of record CM040924.1, on the reverse strand, counting down.
CGATAACTATAACTATAGCCAATCAGAATCCATCCTGCTGTGACGAGCTCGAGCATTTAAAGTGACAGACAAGCACGCGCTTAGAATAAACGGAACGAAAACGTCCGCTGGTGTGGACACTAATATAGTTATCATTATAGTTATCTTTATAATTATCGTTCTTGGTGTGAACAGGTCTTACTGTTGCAGACTTGCAGTTTGAACGTAGCATTTGAAAATCAAAATGCGATTTTCTCAGCTTTTTGTTCACAATGTTTTAAAAATACCGTCTGGGATATTGGCAGTCTGGGCCGGCCAGAGGTTGAAGGATGGGTGAGAATGAGAGATTTAGCTGTAATTACAGAAGGAAGTAAATCACTGGAGAGGAAGAGGAGTCGGACCAGGGCAAAGAGTGAGACTGATGCAATCAAATGCCTCAGGCAAATATACCTCCAGCCATCCTGGGCCACGGTAAACATACACACACAACCAGCTGATAAGAACGATGAACTGCAGCCACCTAAAGATGAGCAGCTTTATCTTCTGCCTTAACAAACCTATACAGGTTGTAATCCTACACAAACAATCATCCCGACCATCAGCTGGAGGACATTGATTCGTTCAGTGCAGGCCAGATTTGTAAAGATCCAGGTAAACTTTACGGATCACTTGGAAATATTGCAGAGTTCATGAGGAGAGCAGAGCAAAATATAAAAAAAATAGTTCACTCAAAAAATAAAAATAATTTTGGTACTCACCCTAATTTGTTCCGAATCCGTGTGACATTCTTTCTTGGCCACAATGTCCAAAGAGTTTTTTAATGATGGTGACTGTCTGTCAAGTAAAAAAAACAACAAAAAAAACATATTAGGACCATAAAGATATCTGTAAGAAGTTATTTCTTTCTTTATATAAATGTGTTTTAAATTTAAAATATTTTATTATTATATAAAAATATTTCACTCAAACTTGTATGACTTTTGAAAACGTTGAAACTAATCCTTCAATAGCATATTAATGACGGTGATGTCATTTCCTGCTATGACCATTTGTTTTCTGACCATGTAACATTTCTTTTTTCCAGTTCATTTTGTTAATTAATGTTCTTAAAAGAACTATTGGATTATCGGATGTTATTCAAGTTTAAGCTCACGTCATGACGGTACAAAGAAATCTGAAACATTTGACGGATTCATTATCATTCAAAGTCTTCTGAAGCCAAACAGAAGGAATAGAATTAAATCTATTATTATTTGCTGTGAATCTTATGCTCGCCATAATTCAAATATGGGGTTTCTCATCATTAATTTGAAATAAATGAGATTTGAGAACTGGGTGGAGGGGAAGAAAAAACTACTGATTCTGTTCCTCGCACAACAAAATCGCATAACTTCAGCAGACTTGGAAAATGAAGTGAAAATGCATGAGTAATATGGAATTTATAACACTTTTATGGTGATTTTAGAGCTTTTCAAAATCCGCAGTTCACGTTATGAAAAAGAACATTCAACAAAAAATACAGTGCCCTCTAATAGTGTGGAAATGCCCTAAAGTGGGGTTTCAGACAATATCAGAATTTGTTTTTGAAGAACATCAAGTTTTGAAGATAATTATCATTGAAGAACATCATTCATTTTGAATCCATGATAAGAGCAATATACACATTTGACATTTAGACAGATGGTATACTGTATAAACAGCATTTTGTAGTATTTTTCTATGTTGAAATGTTTTACTTTTTCTAATTTATTTTTAATATTTTTGTTGTTCCTTATCAATGCAACATAATTACAAAAATGATAAGGATTTATGCTGATATTATTCAAAATGTATTATAAATATCAAGTAAGCCTAATAAATTAATTTAGCATTTAATAAGGTGCACTGTGTAATGTTTGGCCTCTAATGGTTAAAAAACCAAACTGCATGTACTTTGTGGAAAACGTTACTGAAGACGTTACTGTAGCTTTAGTTTACCCGTTAAGAGACACTGCACTTCCTTGAAAACTAATTCCAGCACAGTGCTACAACACCCATAATGAAACGACCCTTCACAATAATGCTTTACATGGCAAGTTATCTGTTCAATAAAATACTTTACTTGTGGGATAATTATGTAGTGAAATGACATAACAATTTGAACCCTAAATGCTGTTTTTTTGCGTTGTTGTGGGTGGAATAAAATGCAAGACTAGATTAAGAGTCCACAGGTGTTTGTGTGCAATTTACTCACGCAATGAGTAAATAAAGTTGAGTAATAAAAACACCATCTCAAATCTCTCTTTTTTGATTCTTGTTTTATTACAAGCTCTGTCACGTTATCTTTTTGCCAGAGGACCAAAGTCACTTTCAAGAAAAGTCTTGTTTACTCAGCAGCCATATTTGAAATGCCTCTGGGCAGATATTTCGGGGCCTCCAAAGACTAGGTCTTATATTTCAATATTTGAATGGGGGAATCCTGAAATCTCAAAAACTCTCATAAATGTTGTTTCTTGTGCTAAAATAGCGTTAAAAATCTTATTTTTCAGGCTCAACCAGCCAATGTGCATGTGAAGTCCTAAGCGCAAGTTTCATGTTTCTATGGGAACCGGAGCTTCTAACAGCAGCTGCAGTGACGCAATGACTTTACCAATCAGCATTTGGCTCTTTTACTTAGAAGCAGTACATATTTTGCCATATTGAGCATTGCAGTTTCTCCCATTCATAAGTAATAAGAGTGAACAGTCTTTTTCTATTGTTATGACAATTAAGGATGGGCACACACTTGAAGATTTTAAGCCCGATTTGCACCCCCAAGCGGACTGTGGATGTGGCCCGATTCGATGCCTGTCGCAAACTACTTTTTGTCCCAAAAATTCTCAATTATGTCGTGTCATTACGATTATTTTACTGCTTTTGTTCGTGTCGGAGTTCGCACAATCCCAAATTCCCAAACTCTTAATCGCCCGCCTCTGACGTGATACCCGCGATAGCCAATGAGAGCGAGCAAGCTTCACCAACTAGATGCATGCTTCTATAGCTGAAACTTGGCAGCCACAAACATGCAATGAAAGAGTGATCTCTGTGAAATGTGACAATCGACAGATCTTCTAGTGTATGCATTCAGAGGATTATAATGCAAAAAAAAATTTGAAACTGCCCTGGTGTTTGTGGTCTCCCACAGTTTTACAATCTTTTAATATTTGGATTAAAAGAATTTAGAATTTTCCCACCTCCTTCTAGGAAATTACGTCTGGAACGCCACTCAAAGTCGGACATTCGGCGTGTGAACTTGGGGTACATTCCCATTCCTTGGGGAACAAAATGTATAATTGTACCTTTAAAGGTACACAATTGGTCCTTAGGGTACAATTATACTATTGTTTTCCTCTATTTAGAGCAGGGGTAGGCAAGTTCATTCTAGTGAGTCGCTGTCCTGCAGAGTTTGGCTCCAACCCTGAAAGACATCTATAAGCTCTTATTGAGAATTTAGAGAGGTTTAAATGTTGATGGTTTATTGAAAAGGTTTGGTCACCATTATGGGGATCAGTGTTTCCTTTATTTGGGCAGTTTGACTCTTGCCTTTTTAATGTGAGATTGTGGTTTTTGTTACAATGTTAACAAAATACAGAATCTGTTCAAATCAAAAGAAGCCATGAACAAAAATGTTTGATTAAACTCATCACTGACTAAAAATGTTAATAAATATTCACCAACAACACTTTCTTGCCACAGATCACACATTCTGAATTTTGATTTTTAAATACATTCTAGGGGATTATTATCATTTATTTTTTACGCACACAGATATCAAGAATCAGCATATGAATCTCAACAATGGTGACATAACGCTGCAATGCATGCTGGAAGCCATGAGTTTTATACTGTGGTGGCTTAGTAGAGTTTGAGCTAAACTCTGCAGGAATCAGATCTCAATGACCGAACCTGCCTACCCCTGATTTAGAGGAACAAAAAATTTTACATTAAGGGTACCTCCCCAGTGACGGCCACTTGTACCTTAAAAGGTATAAATTTGTACTTTTTTTTTTTTTGACACAAATAAGTGTAGTTGACACAAAAAAACCCCGATATGCTCTTGTTGTGTGGTGGTGACATCATGTGGTCAATGTGAACGTGACCTCTGATTGCTTGGAACTCACTGAGGTCTGAAGTGGGACATTTAATTTGGGATAATCCCATGACCCACCTTGTCTGGAACATAGCATAAACTATCAGGCTAATCACTTTTCTGTACGCTATGCTAATATATAAGCTAAGTAATACAGACATAATTAGTCATTGCATTTATCATAACATGATTTTGTAGGAACTGTAATAAGGCGCTAAAGAGAGTGCCTATTAAAAGCAATTTGTCACTACACTACAACTTTTCTCTAAGCGGATATGATGAGACACACACAGGCAAGTGACATATGTACACAATTTCCCACGAAAACCATCCCGACAGTCTAAAATATACACTTATAATAGGCTTACTATAGTGAATCAGGGTAAGAAAAAAGACTTTTGAAATTAGGACTGATGATGTATTGACTAGATTAACACAATTTACACTTGATTATTTGATTTAAAGTTGTGCAAAAATATTTTACTTTTATTTTATTGTTTTAAAACATGAAAAAATTGGAACGGCAACCTTCTGGTTTTCAAGTTTATGCTTATATTCAGCATAAAATGAACAAGTTTCTCCTGAATAATGAGTAAAAGTCACATGAACATTTCTTATGATTTGGCTCCTAATTGACAGCTCATATTTTTCTGGGACTTCATTAAAGTAAATGAGTGTTTTTGCCCGTATGATTTAAGCCTCAGACAGACCCCGCCGCCTTTCGATAACGCGACGTGTGAAGGCTCAAGATATCACTCCTCTCGCTCCTGACAGTGTCATTATCCGAGTGCTTCTGTTTGATGGCTCCCAATAAGACCCTTTCAAAGACTCCTGGGTAGTTGTAGTAGTGCAGCATTTAATGAACAATGTTGCTAACAGGATGTGTGAAGGCAGTTGTAAAAGGGGGAAGGGATGGCGAAAAGGTATGGCTGTAATTACCTACCGCTGTTTGTCTCGATGGGAACTGTGTAAAGACGACAGCCAGCAGTGACAAATACTATACAACTTTTGTTGTAAAATCTTGCAGGGCTGAACATATTTTTTGTTGGGTATAAATAATTGAGCACTTGTATGACTAAAAAAATTTAAGCACCCACTCTCTTTCTAAAGTGCTCTTTGTGTACTCAGTATGCATTTTCATGGCTTTTTTCTGTGTGCTTTTAGATTTTGAACAGAATGCGGTATGGGGACAAAAGATGCAATACTAAAATCAGACTAGATAAGGAGACGATATCTTTTCAAGTGTCCTTTTTTGTAAGAGGAGTGCTTCGATTGCTGATTGTGAAATATTGCATTATTAAAACGGAGATTATCATGTTTTACTAAGCGTGAGAGGATCAGCACAGCAGGGCTCCCGTTAGTGATGTTGAGTGTTTGTATCTCTTAAAAAATGTCCTGCAACCATCTCAAGAAAAAATTTGTTTCTATATTCTGGTGATACGCCACTGTTTTCATACCAAATGAAAAGTATCTGTAGAAGGCAAAAGGCTGATTAACTCATTACAAAGCTGAATGTATAATTAATGCACAATTATGCAAATTTTATTACATTTTCCTGTCCCTCCCCACAAAGAATTAAATACATTTTATTGAGATTTTAATTATTTACAAGAGCAAAGATAGTTCCACACATTATAGTCAGAGAATTCAGTGTTTTGTACTGATCTGAATCAGCGAATTTATGCTGCTGTTAAACAATCAAGTTCCTCACCTATACACATGCAAAATCAGCTTTTATTGTAGTTGAGGTATAAAATCATACAATTTTTAATAGTGGTGCTTGCTAAGGCAAGTATTACTATTAATATTGCTCAACAATGGTGTATGAGACTTTCTATATCTCACAATTGGACTTCATATTTCCCATTTTTCCCCCCAGTTTCTTTACTCTAAAGCAGAAACAGACCACTGTACTTTTGACCAGTGAGCAACCATACAGAACACCTTAGCAACACTCTAGCAACAGCATAACAATCTCCTAGAAACCCCTCAGAACACTTAAGTAACTCCTTAGCAACATCATAAAATGTTATTATATTTTAGCAATGCCCTGGAAACCACCCATTATCGGAACCACATAGTAACATCCTAAACCATTTAGAACACCTTAGCAATACCCTGGAAGCCAATCACAACACCCTATAGCTACCACAAAGTAACATCCTAGAAAGCATTTAGAGCACCTTAGCAATGCCATAGAAACCACCCACAACACCCTAGCAACCACATAGAAACATCCTAGAAACCATTTATAACACCTTAGCAATACCCTGGAAACCAGTCATAACACCCTAGCTACCACAAAGTAACATCGTAGTAGAAACAATTTAGCACATGAAGCTATGTTCTGTGAATGTGTGTGAACCTTCAGTTTCAACTTTAATTTGCTGCTAAAGGTAAATAACTGAAGAATTTAAAAAAATGCAGTAATAATCTGTGCTTCAAATCAGTGTGTTTGGTGATAATAAATTAAAATAATATGAAAACAAATAACAGTTAAAAATAAGGTGAATGAATACCCTAGCAACATCATAGCAATGTGTTTTAAAAGCACTCCGATCACCTTAGCAACACACTAGCAACAGCATAGCAACATGCTAGATACCACTCAGAACACCTTGGATACCACCTTAGCAACCACATAGTAACATCAACCACATAGTGACATTAGAACACTTAGGAAATGCCCTGGAAACCACCCACAATGCCTTAACAACCACAGTAAAATCAGAGCACCTTAGCAATGCCCTGGAAACCACCCACAACACCTTAGCATAGCAACCACATAGTAACATCAGAACACCTCAGCAATGCCCTGGAAACCCCCCACAATATCCAAGTTTTGCATGGGCAAACACCACACTTTTTCTTTAGAAAATGTAAAAAAATCGAATTATTTTATAAAATCTTCAGTAGTGACTTTTTCTCTATGATCTCCAACTGTTTTCTATCTATCTGTATTTGCCAGCAGAGTTAAATAGACAATCATAACCATGCTGTTATGAGATTTTAATTATTTAAGGCTTAATATCAGACTGCTGATTATCTCTGAATTGATTTGCATCACTTTTGATGAACTCCAATGTGAGTGAATTCAGAGTGATCTAAAAGCGCTATTTGTCAGGAGGATTTCACGAGAGGGGCAATCCGCTTCCCTCTTTCCCAAATCTCACTCCTCGCCTAAGGCCTGGTCAGGAAGCCCTGCATAATTCCAAACCTTGTGCCCGATTCCATTTAGCTATTCTGTTTGATGATGCTAATGACGAGAGGGGTCGTGACCTTTGCAGCTGATGTGGCGCTTCAGACCTGGAGGCAACAGCAGCTGCCGTTTGTGGCCCCTTGAATGTTCCTGCTCAAAATGGAACCATGTTACTATTCTGGTTCATTTACTGGAGTATTTAAAGAGACAGTTCACCCCAAAATGAAAATTCTGTCATCATTTACTCCCCCTCGTGTTGTTCCAAACACATCTGTTTTTTTTTACCATGGCTGTCTCTGATCCTGCTCTGCTTTCATTGTGAATGGAATAAAGCAGCTTGGACATTTTTCTATAATTCCTTTAAAGAGCTTTAAAGAGTTATTTGAGGTTTTCTATGATTGCTAAGGTTCTGGATTTCAAGGCATTCTGCTGTTGTCCAGGCTCACACTGTGCTGGATGAA